>KB292092.1:54330-87960 GCA_000328365.1 Capitella teleta
TTCCGGTTTTAAGGATTTTATTTCGACATTTAGCGATCGTGAGTTCGCTGCGCGCTGAAAATTTGCTGCGGTCCGACAAAATGGATGCATCGTACCCGTTGCTAGTCGTTTTGCAACTGATTGGATTTTTGGCCAATTAATTAGTAATTAGGCGTTGCCGTACGAGATTATTGGTGTCAATCGTTTCATTTATTGGTGATCGTGCCAGATCCGAAGTTTCGGCTCCCTCTTTTGAAGAGAAGATTGCTTTCGAGGCAAGCGTCCTAAGATTGACAGGAATCAGTGACTTCCCTTGATATTATATATATAGACAGAAAGCATTCACTGCATTGAGTTTTGTCCACATCTGCTCGCTCACTGGTAAGACTCCCTATGCTCATACTCATAGTCATAGTATGAGTATCGGATGAGTCAAGAGGGACCCGGCGATGGCCGCGATCCTCCTGATTTTAGAGTGAGAGTGAAAGAGGTGGGAACATGAGTTCAGAATGCTTAAATCAACGCACCCTATACCATCGATTGGAGGCTATAAATTGTCGACTCAAAAATAAAAAGCAAAAGTAAATGCACAACGCTGAAACGGCGTTAGACGATGAACGACCATGACCTTTCAGTGAGAACGAGGCTACGAATCTGACTCGAGGTATAGGGTGGCCTAGAACAAAGTGTAGTCTGAGTGAGTGCTGCGTCAGTAACAAAATGATGATCACGAAACCTTTCTTATATTCCTCAATTCAAATGTTCAAAACACTTGAATGCAACAAGTGATCAGGGGGAAAATAAAAGGAAAATTGAAGTTCAGTTATGGCTCACCTCTATTTCCACTCAATGTCCCCCCAGTCTCAAAGCGATATCATACGACCCATGTCCTATATCACACCAGACTAAAATGTGATGGCTATCAGTATTAGATCTGAAATGCCCAGCGTCTGGCTAAATAATTTTAGCTATCAAGTGTTGGCCAGCGCTTGTCTCGCAGATGGCTGTTAATGTTTAGCAATCGCCCGCCAGCCATCAGCGAGCTCACAGAAGACCATTGGGATTTATTTTATAAGATAATAAGGGGAATCCTGGTCCCAGGCTCGAATAGTTTTTCACGCATACGTTCAGGCAGTATGAAAATGTTCGGCCAATCAGCGAGCTCATCAATATTCATGAATACAAAATATGGCAGACGTTTGCATCTGTTGAGCGTGTTTTCTAAGCAGTAAAAAATAGGGGGAATCCCGGTCCCGGGCTTCTCTTCTGGCCTGGGGCCCATATCACCCAAATGGGTTGAGTGGAGCCGTAAAATCCAATTATGCTCCATGCAGGTTGTGGAAACCTGGATATGAAATGACAGTTAGGCTACATGCATACCATTACTTAATAAGCATGTATTTCAGAACCCATTTTGCTGATGCCAAAAGAGTCAACTTCCATGCTACCGGTACTTAGAATGTTAACGGTGCAATCAGCAGACCAGCCCAAACAGCTTGGCATGCAGTTTTATGCATCATTTTCAATATTTTTTTTTTTACTTTCTTCTCTCTTCTTTTTCTCCTAGAAATGCTAGTGGCAATAATGATTGAGGTCAAGGAAAGGATTATCCACCTGCAGGGTGAGGTGGACTGCCTTAAAATCTCATCGACCCTACAAGGAGAGGCCACAGAAGCAGTCAGTTTTCTCTTCGAAATCCTGCAATTCGACAAGGAGGGGGAGTTTAAAGACTTCTGCAGTGAACTTACAGAAGAGCGCAAAAGGAAACAGGTGGTGAGTGGGATCATTGATTGGGACAGAATATAATACCTGCTGTGTTCTTAGGTTACATAATCGGCCAAAAGGTATAGTCAGCAAAACGTCGGCAAAGTTATGAGAAAGATCGTCACCGACAATGTGATCGCCAAGTACAACCGCAGGGCCTCCACAGGGAAAAACGTCTGCCTACTGTACTGGAACACTGCATGCTCTGTAAGTTCTTGTTCATTATATTATTTACTTACCTATTATGATATCGATTTTGATCACTTTATGCAAGGCTATAAAGTCGCCATTAAGTAATCAAACTGTATACATGTACATTTACAATAATTTGTATATTATTTTGGCGTGATGTGTTTTATCTACATTGTTTCATTATTCCAGCAGTTATACAAAAATTCAGCAGCTAAGCTAAGCTAAGCAAACCAAGACCGGAAACGTTACAAGAAGTATTCGCCAAGAGATGGAAATCCACTTGGAGCGGTGGATCTCCAATGCGGGAAGTCGCTCAACTCGAGTTGCAAAGATTGCCAAAGACTTACCATTTGAATTGATTTGATTGAATAATAATTATTGAATGCAATTAAAACTGTTATCTGGAGTTCTTTCTTTCATTAATGAAAGCACAGCAATATGACATAATTAATAATCAGCTATTGCACATGTAATTTATTATTATGCAAATGATATGTAAATTAACCAATGTCAAAGTTAACTAACACGATTAGTGTTGTGATGGCTATCCCATGGGTAATCTGTTAACCAACAGCGACCCATCAGTGAGCTAATGCGATGGCTGTGTGTGAGTCTTGTGATGGCCATTCTGTGAGCCATCCGGTTGACCCATCAGCGAGCTAAAACTCTGAGCTCAGATGATAGCTAAATTCACGCTTCAATTTTAATCAAACGTGATCCATGACGCTGACATCAGTGATAGCTATCTCTGACATCAAATTCGAGACTGGGCCATATCTTGCACAGTCAGACCCCGTCAATCCGCCCTCCACTGTTCCCATGTAAACAGGTGGATTGACGAAAAGGGTGGATTATATGTCAGACCACAAATAAATGACCACCACATGAGCAACACTCGAGAATAACATACATAGTTACCTATGTGGCTCAGTGGTAGAGCGTTGGACTTTCAATCCAAGGGTAAAGGGTTCGATTCCCCTAGGTGACTACATACCAAAGTAGAGTCTCTTAGGTCGGGACTTTAAACGGGGACCTTATAACCAATGAAATAAATATTCGTGATTTATGGGCAGCGCTTTGAGCACTTTGGTGGATA
This sequence comes from Capitella teleta, assembly GCA_000328365.1. Taxonomy (NCBI): domain Eukaryota; kingdom Metazoa; phylum Annelida; class Polychaeta; family Capitellidae; genus Capitella; species Capitella teleta. The sequence continues at coordinate 57,362 of KB292092.1, forward strand.
TTGCGCTACACAAAAATGAATTATTTATTTATTTATACAAATAGTGTTGGAAATCACTCGTACGGTATCGTACAAATAACCACAGCCAATAAAAATTAGATGCCGTACAAAACCCATAACCATACAGTGGCATGTACCATTACGTTACTAGCAGGTTGTTAAAAAGAAACAATCAAATGAAGTGGGCAATGTAGATAGTAGACACAATAACTGAAGGATGGTCGTTGTGGCCCAGCTCTTGTTTTATGCATGTCATGAAGAGTACATTGATCAGCTCCGAGTTTCAATTCCCCTTGCTTCACCACTCAATTCCATGATCTCCGTTCACAACACTTGTCGTTTGTTTTGCTCCTGTACATTGTCTAACTGAGCGACCAAGTAAATAGAAAGTAAGCCAGTCATGTAGACATAAAGGAATGGCCACGACGATGATACCAACATTTGATTCCTTTGGTTAATTAACTTCTTAAACTTTAAATAAGCAATTTGTTGTTTAATTGATATGACTTGAAAGAAATCACCAATAATTGATGCGTCGTGTCTTATGTTTGTTTACATTTCAAAGGGCAGATTACAAAAAGGGTTGATTACATGACACAATTAATATTATAAATGATTCGTCCCAGGGATTTAAGAGCAAATTACGGAAAGGGCGGATTACATGACGACAGATTAACGGAGTTTGACTGTAGATCAGTCCTGAGTCCTTACTCTGTCTTGACCATGCACAAACTGGCCGTGCCCTGGTCCCAGCTGACCGGAAGCCGTTGTTGGTAAACTGCCTTGGTGGCGCCACCAAGCGGCAGCCCCGCACAACATCCTTCCCTCATCAGAAAACCCGCCCCTCACCTGTAGTCACTCAAATGCTTGGGTCGAGTGGGAACCCTGCCCTACCGAGTGTGTCTATGAGCTAAATGTGCCCCTGCCAGGCTCTCAAACAGAAAGCGCAAACTGCTGAAAGCTGTGTCCTAGGGAATCTGCTTAGAAGGCCCGGGTGTTGATGAAACAACCGATAGGTCAAGCCGAGCAGCAAACCTTCCGAAAGATGATAATAGATCATCAGGTAGATCATGCCCTGTGGCAATTCCACCTGACATGGATGATGATAATGGGTTATCAGTCGGTGACAGGAAATTGATTTGCAACTTTCTCCTTCAAAGAGGATTAATTGTATCCTGGAACAGTTTCAAGCAATCATGATGAGTGATGAACTCTCGTCAATGATCCCTAACATGGTACAAACTCTTGGCCACCACTTCCTCTATCCGGAGTGGACCTGGCCACACAGGATTCAGCTTCCGGCTCACCCCCTTGACAAAATTCTGCTTACAAAATGTACACCTGGTCGCCCACTTCATACACCTTCTTCGTCAACTTCAAGTCGAAGGCTTCTGATACTCCTGGGTAGACTTAAAGGGAGGGAGAACTGGTTAAAAATAGACTTTTAGTCGTTATTTGATGCACCAAAAATGATTCCTATGCCTGGCCCACACAAGGAATATCATCGCTAACGATTTCACGGGAGATGTATTGCTAACTAGGCGTGACGTCAGGAGCTGTGATGAAACACCGAGTTCCCCATCTTTTACAATAGGCCTCGTCGTATCAGCGTGTCCTGCGACTAAACCCGTGGATATTCTTTTTTTCTTTTCGGAAATAGAATAATCATTTTGCCACTAGTCAGGCGTGAAAAAAAAAATAGTTTTCGCTATTTTTCTTATTTTAACAAGCGATTTTCTAGGACACCTACCATGTTTCTCATCCTGAAACAGTAAAAAGGTCAGCCAGAGTGCACCACGCATGCGCTTTCGTTTTGTAAACAACAAAGATGTCCTTTTATGGCGAAGATGATCTGCTGTGATTGGCTGAAATCGATAGCTTCACGAGGGGAACGGGACCAATCACGGCAAGCCTTCAGCTGACGTTTGCCTCCTGTACTTCGTAATGGAAGCCATTCTCCCATAGGCGCAATGCTAACCTCGATATTCGGAATGCATTATTTCCTTACACTTGCATCCAGGCATGGTGTTTTTGGCACGGAATGCTATCAATTGGTGCTATGGGTCAATAGAATATCACTTAAAATTCAGTTCCCCATTCCTTTGAGCTTCTCCCGAGCAATGTGCCATCAGCAATGATGTTTGGAGATTTCTCAGTTATCCCTCGTCCTGCAGTCTAATTCGCCCATTCATACCAAAGACCAAATCTGCTGGCATTGTCAACTTCTTCCCCAACATCATAAGATTAGGAGTGAACCCAGTGCTTTGATTCACAGCTGGCTCGTAAAATCAATTGACCGTGGATCTCAACTTCAATTGTTGGTGTGCTTTATTGTCTAATGAGCAGATGATGGTCATGCAGATAATTATTAACATCAACCATAAAAAAATTTCAGCAAAATAATCATGAAGTATATCATGAGATTAATGGAGTACAGGTTATTCACAAATCAACTTATATAACTCATTGAATAAAAAATATTATATGATAGAAATCGTCAAATGGATGCCTGACCTTTTGTTTGGATTAATCGCCAACATGGGTTCACACATGCGTAGAACAGCACCAGTGTTGGTCATAGCGCCACATGGCCTGAACCAAAGAGAATATATCTAGGGAGAAGGTGGAGTTACATAACCGCACCTCAGTGATTGCTGGGATTCCCCTCAGCACGCACAGATTGCCAGCATATATGTTGTCCAGCAGGCCGGCGCAGGGGCCTTAATTGACCAGAGCTTAACTAATCGGTGAAATGGCGTTCGTTTCAGCTATCATTCACCAGCAATAGTTGTGGCAACAGTTATCAGGACGCCTATATGTTCATGCATGCTACATCAATTACCTGAGACCTCAAGGTATACTAGTAGGCCAAGTATTAGTAATCAATAGTGAATATCGAGAATCATGAATGAATTATAAATGACCTCAGTTGAGTGAGTGAGTGAGTGATGGGGTTTTACGGCTCCACTCAATCCGATCGGATGATACGGGCGCCAGAACAGAAGACCCGGGACCGGGGTTTCCCCCTATTCTTATCGGTAAATCCCAAGGGTTCTTTATCCTGCATACCACCATAGACAGTAGTACACAGCGCCCGGCCTTGTTACGCAGTTGGGCAGCACTGCAGAGTCACCTTTTTTATTACTAATATTGTCAGAGAGAGTGATTCGTGTTTCATTGATGATGGTGACAGAAGGGCTGTGGTGGAGAATAGCTGAAATAGACTGAAAGGATTGGAATAGATTATGGAGGGAAAATATTTCCATGAAAACATCTTGAACATCCAAATGAACAATTAATTTTTTGAATGCACCCATGAACTGCGAAACTGTGGAGTTATTATTGCGCCCAAAAAGGCGACAGACTTGGCAAAAAAAAAAACTTCAATGTGATCATGAGAAATTTTGTTAGTACACACAAAGGAGAGATCAAAAGGTATTGACATGAGCATAGGATATCAAGCTGAGATAAGATAAGATAAGATAAGATTTTTGAAGATGTGAGTGAAGATGGGAGAGCACATAGAGAGAATTCTTGGACTGATGTTATCTGGCCCCTTATCTTTTTAAGAGTTCAGAGTCAAGAATACTTGTTGCACATCTGCGTCGTTCACTTGTAGACATTCATTTGTTCTGGTGTTGAGAGTTGGATCCATGTTCAGTTGTTTCGCCCATTCCGCATCACCGCTCCATTATTTGTGAGTTGAAGTTTTCTTCTTGTAGCCTGTGATCATTTTGAATCCTTCTCATGCTGATTGTGAGTTGTTGTTCTTGAAATGTTGTTCAAGTTTTTGTTTGTATTCCTCCTTGCAATTCACGATGGCCTTGTCGAGTTCTTTCTGTGCTTTTCTTGTTTCTTGGTAATCACCAGAACGCCACATCTGTTGTTTGTGATGTATTTTCTTGATCAGTTCGTTTGTGATCCATGATTGGTTGTTTGAGTATATCTTAACTGTTTTTTGGGGACCTAGAATTGATCCTTGTGGGATTCCTATGTTGATGTCTAATTGAGAGGATTTGGTATCTTGTATCTGGACGTATTGTTTTCTGTTTGTAAAATAGTGTGGGCATAACTGAATAGCAGAACTGTGCAGACCATAATGTTTTAGTTTAAATAGGAGTATTTCATGATTTAAGGTATCGAAAGCTTTTGAGAGATCGAGAAATATTGTGGTGGGAGCTTTGTTCATGTCCATTTGATGCAGAATTCTATCAGTGAGTTCTAGTAATGCGTGTTTGGTTGACTTATTTTTTTTGGAATCCATATTGACTGCTGGAGTATATGTTGTTTGTTGATAAATGTTGATCTAGTTGCAGTAACATAACTTTTTCAATTATTTTGGAGATGCTGGGCAGAAGGGAAATGGGTCTATAGTTATTGCAAAGCTGTCTGTCTCTTTTTTTTTTTTGTAGAGTGGTTTGACTTTGGCGATTTTGAGTGGGTTTGGGAAGACTGATGTTGTGAGCATTTGATTTGCAACGAGTGTGATTGGTGCAATGAGTTTGTCTTTGAGCGATTTAATGAGTACTGTACTTATGTTGTCTTGTCCTGTTGAGTGTTTTGATTTTAAAGAGCTGATGATTTTGTCAATTTCAGAACTGTTTACGAGGTCAAAGGTGAAAGTGGGGTAAGTGTTTGGTGTTAGGTATGATTTGAAATTTGTATCTGTGTTTTGTATCAAAGCAGCTGTGGTAAGTCCGATTTCAGAGAATAATTTGTTAAAACTATTGCAGATGTTTTTTGGAGTGTCAATAATATTTTTGTCTGTCTTGAGTTGTTCAATCGGGGTGTCATAAAGTTTTCTGTTTAGCAGAGTATTCAAGTGTTTCTATGTTTTCTTGGCGTTATTTTCATGCTCATTGAAGAGTTTTGTGTAATATAGATTTTTTGTGTTTTTAATTGTTTTCTTGAGGATTTTGTTGTAAGTGGAGAGATTGGTTTTCAGTATAATGAATTCTGGTGAATCTGGGTGTGTTTGCTTCTTTTAAAAATGCAGTTTTTCTATGAATTTTATAGATTTTAAGATGCCTTTGGTAATCTATTCTGATTTTTTTGTGCTTATGCTTACGTACGTAGTTTAACGGATTTGGTGGTAGTGTATTTGGCTGTTAGTGAGGCTAGTGTATTGATTAGATGTTCGCAGTTATATGTTGGGTCGGAATGTAGGTCTAAGTGCATGTCATTTAGAATGTTGAGATTGGAGAAGTCGGATTTTATGAAATTGTAGAAGTTTTGAGGTCTGTGTGTAATTGTCGTGTACTTGCTTGCAGTGTTTGTTATAAGGTCTTTGTTCAATGGGAGCACGATGAAACACATTTGATGGTCAGAGAGTGGGGTGGTGAGAATGCCGGATATTGGTTGAATGGGACTGAGTGAGTTGCAGATAATATTATCCATTAAAGTGCAGGTGTGGTCTGTGAAACGTGTCGGGAGGGTAATGAGCGGCTCAAAACCTGTTGACGTTATTGTATTGTAAAAGTCAGCTGTAGTGTTTTCGGAGTTTAGTTTCAGAAGATTGAGATTAAAGTCACCTGCAATAACAATGTACTTGTTTAAGGACTGTAAGGAGTTGATGATGTCGTTAAATTCATTTACAAAACTGGTTTTGTCAGCTATAAGATGCCGAGGGGGCCGATAAACGCTACCAACAATTAGTGATTTATTCAAATTAGGGTGAGATATTTCAATGAATAAAGCTTCCCGTATATTGGTTATAATAGATTCAGGTCTGATTGTATAGGGCAGTGAGGATTCAATGTAAATGCCGACATCTCTGTGATTTGAATTTGAATCTCCATGTAGGACTAGACGGTAATCGTTTAGTTGAAGGAGCGACACATCGGCACCGCCCCCAAGCCAAGTCTCTTGTAGGCAGATTACATCTATTGGGCAAGAATTTTGAGTTATTATACTATTGAAGATTTCAATTTGTGGTAGTTTGGCTCTGAGACTTTGTACATTAAGGCTGGCGATGGTTAGACTGTTTTGAGATGAGATCAAGTTGGAAAATTGATGGGTTTCAAAATACAGAGAGTCATGTCTGTTTATGGAATTGAGATCAAGATGAGTTGATTCTGATACAACCTTGTTTAAATTTAGATCATTGGGGGGACCAAAATTACTCAGGATGGAAGCAGCACTATCGATTAAGTGTGAGCAGTTCCTCCCTCTCTTTGTCGTGGCGCTCTTGTAAATCACGCAACTTCTGATTGAAGAGGGCGGTCGTGTTGCGGATGGCGGCGTTGACTGTATCTTCTTGTATTTTCTAGAAGGCGATTGGATGTCACAGGGCGAGGGGCAAAGACATGCTACGATTGCATCAGCCTGGACTTTGCCCATATCCACAGGGCTCATCTGGCCTGGCCATGGCTCCTCTCACGTATCCCCAGGGTATATAAAGGCAGCTCATGAGCAACACAATTCAGTCTCATTTGAGTCTCGAACAAGCTTTTGCTGGATCCTGGCTCCAAATAAACTCCATTGAAGATGACTCCACTGGCTCTCTCGTCTCAATGTAAGTAGACTACAGCACAGGCAGTCTACCATTACAACCTGTTGTGTTTAATCGGTCAGTTATGATAAGTAAAGAATGATAAACAGGGCATTCTGTAACACCCAGTTGGTTGCCCATTAGACACAGAGAGGCTAACTGAGTGTTACACAATGGGTGTGCTTGTGATAAATAACCGAAAAAAGACAGCATGCATTCGCAGTTAGAGTTAATTAAAGATTTCCAGCCTCAGATCCATTGTGAGTTATGTTATCTAATAGCTTTAACTATAATAATGATGTTTGTTATGAGGCTTTGTGTTGGTGTTAATCGGTTGCAACCACAATGTATGACAGATGAAGAGGACAGACAAAGGGGTTCCAAAGCTAAGATTCGTGCCCTGTTTCACCTCGTGAAATTACTCCTTGTGCATTAATTTTGGTCGTGATTATTTTTGATTTTTATGTCATCAGTATAATTATAATTAAAAAACATTTATAAAAAAACAACAAACTGAAATTCTTCTGATATTTTTTTTGGCCTAAATTGCTCTTTACTTCTATCACCGCAGCTCATTATTCTTAATGCATATCGTCAATCATAACATCAGAGCATGGTTTGTTCATAGCGGCCTTGATTTGTCTGTCAAAGTAACCCTGAGTCATAGTATTTAGGCTACCTCCATAAACTTTGACACATCGAGGTATTACTGTAGCCGCCAATAAACTATAATATGACTATGAATGTTCTGTATTTACCAGGTTGAAGCAAAAAATCACTATGAAAATAGATTGGTAGACCAAGTGCCAGAAAATTCAAACCATTTCTATAACTACCTCAGCTTTTTAAAACAAGATAAGTAGCTCAGTTGACATCCTCATCATAGGCAACACTCCCACTACATATGGAAGGCCAATGTCAACACATTCAATAATTTATTCATCTCAGTATGTAGAAATTAAGCCATTCCAACTGAGAAACAGTTACCAGTGGAGTAACACGAGGAAGCATTCTCATTCTGTCCAATCTTGTTCTTAATGTTCATAAAAGATTTTCCTGTTAACAGTGTCTTGACACACAAAAAGTGCTTGCGGACGACAATAATATGATTCATGCAATAACAGGACTGTGGCCTACTGCAAAACAACATCAACATTAAATCCTCCTGGTGTAAGACACAACATTATCCAGGACACTGTTATGTCACCACAAATCTTGAGGAAATAGGTTACTGTGACCTATTTCTAATCTAGCCTAACATTGCTCTCATGTGTGAACAATACAGTATGAGAGCTCTCGAGCCTGACACGAAGAGGATTTAGATAGATATTATTTTTATTTTTATATTTTTGCTGAAGCAACAATCAAGATTGGAATTTGAGGATGCATGTGCATATATATAGTATAAACAAAAACAAATAAACAAAAACAAACTAATTGCACAAATTGGCAACAGAGTTTTTGAATAACTCACAGGATATGCTGTGCGGCAAGGAGTCAAAGAAACCAGGCAATGTAAAGTCATCACCAGGGAATTTGTTTCTAGCGTTTTGGGTTATTGGGCATCAACACTGACATGATCTTCAACTTGTACACTACCGCAACTGCACAGTTGATGCTCTCGTGGTTGGCTGCTCCATCTTTCTCGCTCTATGGCTAGGTTGTGTGAATAGAGGCTCACTTGGGTGGCAGTGAGTAGCTGAGCCTCTTGACATTTGGTGGACGAGTCCATCTTGTGTACATTGAGGTAGCTGTTCATCTTCTGAACAGGCGTAACAAATTTTGTAGGCGTGCTCTAGTGGACTCTACCCTGGAATGTTGTTATGTTGACCTGAGCGTCGTAGGAGTCTAAGCTGTTGATGTAGTGAGCAGCAAGGCAATGGACATCGCGGGCAATGCAGATTGAAGTACAGATGCATCTAATGTTTGGTGCAGGTGCTTTATGTTAGTATTTAGATTTTTGTTGGGTTAGATTAGGATTAAATTATCGTTAACTTTAAATCTATCAATCAATCAGTGCCATTTTTGTTTCGAAGATTGGCCACCAAGCGTCTCCAAGCTACTTTATTCTCAGCTAAGTGTTTAGCTTGCACATAGCTGGATGTCTTGGACCAGCCAGTGATATCATCCAGCCACATTCTACAGGGCCTGCCTCTGCCTCTGGTGCCTTCAATAACACCTTCTAAAAATACATTATGTAAAAAGCTGGAACTTCCTCTTAAAATATGACCAGCATATCTGAACTTTCTCTACAGAAGATCTTTGAGTAGAAACATTCCTCCTGCACGGTCCTCAACTGCATCATTGGTGACTATGTGTTGCCAGCATATTTTTAAAATTTGTCTGTAGCACCAGAGTTCAAAGGATTTGATTTTGCAATATAAAGGTTTGCTAAAATTCCAGGTCTCAGACCCGTAGCTAAAAACAGTAAACACATAGCACTTGAGTAACTTCTTTTTGAGATTTAAACAAAGGTTTCTTCTCAGGAATTCTTTATTCTCCCAGAATTTGGATTTTGCAATCACAATCCTCCTCTTGATTTCTTGCTCCTGCCTCATATCTTGTGTGATGGTAACGCCAAGGTATATATATTGATGCACTTGCTCCAACGCTTTCCCTTCCACTCTCAGTTGAATTGTCTCTGGCTCTATTCTACTGACACACATGGTTTTCGTCTTCTTGGCATTGAGCTGCATTCCAAACTCCTGGCAGGTATCACATAGCAGGCTGAGCATTTGCTGAAAATCATGTTCAGACTCTGCTATCAGCACTGTGTCATCTGCTTATCGAATATTGTTAACTAACGTGCCACCAATGCTAACACCACCAATTTCTTTGAGAGCTTCTCTAAGGAGATATTCACTGTATAGATTAAAAAGTGCTGGGGACAGGATGCAGCCTTGCCTGACGCCTCTCATTATTTTGATATTTTTGGTTCTTCCAGCTGATGTTCTTACTGTTGCAGTCTGATTCCAATATAGCCGAATAATGCGGTTTCATTCATGTGATGGGATTCCTGCAATTGACATGATGTGGTTGAGCTTCTCATGGTTGACTCTGTCAAATGCTTTAGTGTAGTCCACAAATATGAGGGAAGTCTTCTTCTGCTTGTCCAGCCTTCTTTCTAGAAGACATCTAAGGAGGAAGATCCCATCACGTGTTCCTCTTTCATCACATGTTACCCTTTCGGAAACAAAGTTGAGTGTCGTCTAAATGATTGTTTATGATGGGAGCTATTCTTCTAAGGATTACACTGAGTAGGGTTTTTGATGCATGGGGGACAGACTGATAGTTCTAAAGTCACTGCATTGGATTGCTTTGTTTACGAAGTGAAATGAAGATGCTAACAAGAAAGTCTTTTGGGAATTTACCAGTGCGATAGATAGTGTTCACTAATCTGGTAAGGATCTCTTACCCCCTTTCACCAAGAAGCTGGAGGAGTTCAGAGGGAATGTTGTCCATACTTGGAGATATCTCCTTGCTCAGCCGTCGAAGTGCTTCTTCTATCTCAAACTGATTGATACAAGGATACACCTCACTGGCATGGTGAATAATTGGGCATGGACTTCTGTTATCTTTGTAAATATCCTCACTGATGTATTCCTCCCATCTTCTGCAAATGCCTTCTTCATCATGCAGCAATCTTCTGTCTTTATCTTTTATACCCAGTTGTACTCTATGTGTTTGTGGTTTGAGCTCTCCGATCTTCTGATGGAGTTTGGTGTTGTGTGTTTGCTCTAGATGTTCTAGTTCTGCACACTTACTTTCATAAAAGTATTATTTTGTTAACTTTATCTAATATCATATAACGCTACCACAATAACCTTAGCTAACGTTATTTTCACACCCTGAGTAACGTTAGATAACAATTTATCATAACGTTTGGGAATATTTCCTCCTCGTGTTTCCCTCATTTGCCTAACGTTTTATGTTTGAGGGGATTCGATAATAACTTTGATATTCAATTAAGATCCACAAAAGCCACCAACGGTGTGCCTTTAAGTAAGCTTAAAGGGGGGGAGAACTGGTTGAAAATGGACTTTGAGTCGTTATTTGATGCATCAAAGATGATTCCTATGCCTGGCCCACACAAGGAATATCATGCTAACAATTTCGTCGGAGATATATTGCTAATTAGGCGTGACGTCAGACGCTGTGATGAAACACTTAGTTCCCAATCTTTTACAATAGGCCTCATCATATCAGCGTGTCCTGCAACTAAACTCTAGGACATTTTTTATTTTATTTTCGGAAATAGATAGAATAATCATTTTACCACCAGTCAGGCATGAGCAAAAAATATTCTTTGCTATTTTTCTTATTTTGACTAGTGATTTTCTAGGAAATCTACACCAGCCAGAGTTCACCATAAATGCACAATACTGTCACTTTCGTTTTGTAAACAACACAGATGTCCGATCATGGCGACGATGAAGCAACGTTTTTTTTACTTTCCTGCTCTCCTTGGGCAGATAATAAGCTATGCCTACACCGTGCAATAAAGAAAAAAAAACTAAATGGGATCTTCGGCTGTAAGAATATAATCTTATGCCTTCTTTAAACAAATCTTAGGTAGAAAATGTCCCTTAACATTGTTTGATTATGTAAATGTTTTCATGTGAATCGTTGTCATCTTGCTCGCTCGCAGCACACGTGTTGTTGTTTTTGTACTGCATGTGTTTCCTGTTTTTAGTCTGCTCTGATTGGCTCGATAGCTTCACGTGGGGAACAGGACCAATCACGGCAAGCCTTCAACTGACATTTGCCTCCTATACTTCGCAATGGAAGCCATTCTCCCATAGGCCCAATGCTAACCCCGATATTCGGAATGCATTATTTCCTTATGCTTGCATCCAGGCATGGTGTTCTTGGCACGGAATGCTATCAATTCTCGCCTCGTATTCATACAATGTAGTAATAGTATGTGGGTCATGCTCATACTCTGAATGTCACGATTTTTTGGAACACCCTGTAAAAAGTGTTATTGCTTTCATGCTTTCTTCCGGAAATTACCGAAGTAATTCAGACCTAATTTTCAATAATATCTTTTTTTTCCCTTGAAATTATATTCATATAAGCCAACTGAAGTTTTACAAATTAATTTATAATGGAATTTAATCTTCTTTTGTATGCACTTCATGCAGTAAATTGGTAATAAGAAAAAGAAATGCATGCACTCCGGAAACACCCGAATCGAAAGACGCAACAAAAATGGCGGACGAATCGGGTTCGCTCATGGTTGACGGGAAGAACTTGCACGATTTGCGAGTTGTAGACCTGAAAAAATGTCTTGAAAAGCGGGGACTTTCAAAATCAGGCAGCAAGAAGGAATTGGTGGAACGTTTGAAGCGTGTAAGTTCGCGTTTCTCTCATTTCAATGCACTAAGACTAGTAAGAGTGACCGGTTATTCATTTCATCTGATTTTGTGTATCTCATTCTCAATTCATTATTCTCAGCGTGAGAATCATTCAATCAATATTTATGATTTCAACATGTCCACCTGAGACCCCATGTGTATTCACGCTAACATATTATTAGTAGTCAGTGCTAGTCATGTGCTAGTCATGTCCACATCGCGTAGAGCGTAAGCGATCGCCCCGTCGCTGAGCCTTCTTTATTTAAATTTTAGTAAGCCTTATTAAAATGTAAATGTAATCATTAGACCTTATTATTAATATAAGGCCTAATGATTACATTTACAATTTATTACAGGCTAAGGCCTAGTCTCGTTCCAAGACTATAATATTGAATATTGGTAATTGAGTCTTGAAATGTCATGATCCTGCAACCGTTTCGATAGGAATGCACTCAGAAAATGGATTTATCCAACACAACACTCACTTAATCCTTATGAAATGATTTCAATGGATATTTATGTACCTTAATCCAGACTTGAAAACCACAATGTATTCCGGATAATAATATATTTTTGTTGATTTAAAAAGTCTTGGATGTATTTTGCTGATAACTACTGTTGTTTTCAGAACTCGAAATCGCTTCGCAGTCGCTTCAGAAATTCAAATAATTGTAATCAGTCACTAGTTGTGCGTACTTTGCTCGGATTTTCGCTAGTAAACTAATTAATGTGTAAGATTTCGATATTTGTGCATATTTAGGTAGCGCGCGATGCTTAATCAGACCTTGAAATCTAGAAATCCCAGGTGAGCTGTTTATAGCTCACCTAAATTTGCCAAGGTGAGCTGTTTTTTTTAGAGGCTAAATACCCCACTATATTGAATAGTATGCACAATACATACAATAGGAATCATCCAGGGGGGTGCTTGAGGAGTGTAAAGAGAGCAAGGATGCCATTCTTAATTAAGATAAAAACAAGGACACATCAATCAGCATTTTAATGCATTGACTTCATATACTATATTTTGCCCCTTGCTATTCTTCCTGAGTTTTGTCCCAAAACAAGGGAAATCCCAACCCTTAAATGTCGATAGTTAGGTGTTATTTCGAAGTCGAGAAACTGGGCGTCTTTCGCAGCAGTGAGTTCAATTCACTGTGATTAGTGAGAAGCGAAACTAATGTAGAGTGCACATCAGCTCGTATCTCAAGCACTCCCCAATACCTCACGATGAGCGGCAAGGAAATCACAACGCCCTATTGCACTCCAAACATCGCTTGGTCTCACATGGCACATAACGCACCAGACTTAAGCACGCGAAGTTGAAAGCGCGCGGTTTCCAGGCGCTCGTCAGGCGAGCGATATGTAAGGGCTGAGGAGAGCGATCAACAGCTCGCCTCAAAATGATTTCAGGCGAGCGAAGGCAAGCGAAGGCGGGCGCGAGCGATCGCTTGCCTCAGATTTCAAGGTCTGCTTAATAGATCGAAAACGAGTTTGCTTCCTAATTTTTTGTAGCCATCATCCCAAGATTATAATAATAATAATAATTTTTTTTTATTCATTCATAACATAAAAGGTGCGAAAATAACGTAGTGGCAGAAGCGTGATCGCTTTTGCGCCACATGAAAAGTATAGAAAAAAGGAAGAGAGAAAATAATAGTTACGCGAGTCTTGCACAACGAGAGAGTGACCAAAAAAAAATTTAAAAAATTAAACAAATGTATATATGTATATATATATAAATGGAAAAGAACATAATTATAGATACTTAGCTACTAAAATGCAGTGAATGGATTTTTTGAATTTTTCTAGAGAGTCTAAATTTAAAAGTGACAAAGGTTGTAGGATATTATATTATATAATTTAGCAATATTAAAATTTAAAGATTTTTGTCCAAGAGATGTTTGGCAAAAGGGTACAATAACTTTAATTATGGCTATATGGAGTTAGCTAATGCCTATACTTATAATACTATATCTATATATTATCATATCTTTGGGGACCATGGTCAAATGGTTGACCTAAATATGTCCCTTTATTGTTGCCCAACGGGGACATAGTGAATGGTCATCAAGTGTTATTGCTTTCAACTCAAGCACTGGAACTGGAAGCGAGTGCTCTGAAATACTCGGTATATTTAAAAAAAAAATATATATATACGCTTTGAGATGCATAATCTTTGTGATTTTTGCATCCATAACGCATGCATCAATGAGCAAGTCAAACGTATGTAAACGAAGCGCAAAATGCAGAAAAATGACTCATGACCCCAGTGTTTGAGTGTAGCGAGCTGGTCATGATTCACAGGACAGGTCAAATGCTAATTTCAACAGATCTGATGACTCATATTAATGAATATCTTTTTCCTCCGCAGCATCTTCAAATGGAGCAGCTGCGGGAAGAGTCGTTGCAGCAATCGGAAGATGAAGTCCCGGCCCTCAAGGTGAGCTAGCTAAGGCTGATTGTTGTGCCGTATGATTAGCGTGTTGTGTGTCAATAGGTTAACGATGGGCCTCAGAATGAATTTGTGAAGAATTATTTGCAGCAGAGGGAGAAGCTACTCAAGGAGCAAATGTCACAGAAGAAGGAAATGGAAGAAGGTAATTTCACTCCATATTTCACAATTCCAGGAGAATCAACTGCTTTTATTTTTCAGAGGAGAGGAAGAGGTTTTCAGAGAGTGAAGCCTCTGGTACGGACACAGACCAGGCAGCGCCCCCAAATCGCAGCACCCGGAGTTCCAGCAGCGTAAACAGCCGTGGGCCTGGTACAGAGGACGATGAAGAAGAAGTGAGAGGGAGGAACGAAGTTGAAGAAATTGAGAAGAAGAAGATTGAAGAAGAAAGAAGGATTGCAGAGGAAAAGAAGAAAGAAAAGATTGCTGAACAGAAACGAATTGAAGAAGAGAGGAAAGAGAAAGAAAGGAAGATTGTTGAAGAAAAGAAAGAACAGGAAAGAGTTGAGAAGGAGAGGAAAATTGCTGAAGAAAGAATTGCAAAAGAAAGGAAGATTGTCGAAGAAAAGAAAGAACAAGAGAGAATTGAGAAAGATCGGAGAATTGCTGAAGAGAAAATTGCAAAAGAAAAGAAGATAATTGAAGAAAAGAAAGAACAGGAGAGAATTGAGAAAGAAAGGAGAATTGCTGAAGAGAAAATTGCAAAAGAAAAGAAAATTGCTGATGAAAAGAAAGAGCAAGAGAGAATTGAGAAAGAAAGGAAAATTGCTGAAGAGAAGATTGCAAAAGAAAGGAAAATTGCTGATGAAAAGAAAGAGCAGGAGAGAATTGAGAAAGAAAGGAAAATTGCTGAAGAGAAGATTGCAAAAGAAAGGAAAATTGCTGATGAAAAGAAAGAGCAGGAGAGAATTGAGAAAGAAAGGAAAATTGCAAAAGAAAAGAAAATTGCTGAAGAAAAGAAAGAGCAGGAGAGAATTGAGAAGGAAAAGAAGATTGCTGAAGAGAAGAAAGAACAGGAGAGAATCGAGAAAGAAAGGAAAATTGCAGAAGAGAAAATTGCAAAAGAAAAGAAGATTGCCGAAGAAAAGAAAGAGCAAGAAAGAATTGAGAGAGAAAGGAAAATTGCTGAAGAGAACATTGCAAAAGAAAAGAAAGAGCAAGAAAGAATTGAGAAAGAAAGGAAAATTGCAGAAGAGAAAATTGCAAATGAAAAGAAGATTGCTGAAGAAAAGAAAGAGCAAGAAAGAATTGAGAAAGAAAGGAAAATTGCAAGAGAAAAGAAAATTGCTGAAGAGAAGAAAGAACAAGAGAGAATTGAGAAGGAAAAGAAGATTGCTGAAGAAAAGAAAGAACAGGAGAGAATCGAGAAGGAAAGGAAAATTGCTAAAGAGAAAATTGCAAAAGAAAAAAAGATTGCTGAAGAAAAGAAAGAACGGGAGAGAATTGAGCAGGAAAAGAAGATTGCCGAAGAAAAGAAAGAGCAAGAAAGAATTGAGAAAGAAAAACTTGCTGAAAGTAAAAATGAACAAGAAAAGGCGAAGAAGATGACAGAAGATTCAAGGATGGTTTCCCCAGGTAAAGTTTATGAGAAGACTCCAGAAGAAATTGAGCCAGAAGAAGCGAAAGGTTTTTTTCCAACCCTATTCACTATTCCCATTTCATTTACTTTTTCCCAGGTACACCTGGAGGTCCTGCGTCCACCAACAGCTCTCCATGCCGTTGTCCTCCTTCCCCTGTCAAAAAAGAGGAGCCAAAGGAGAATACGAGGAGGCGCTCCAGAAGGGACTCCTCCTCTAGCAGCTCCTCTTCTTCCTCTCAATCCAATTCATCCTCCAGTTCCTCTGACAGTGAAGATAACGCCAAACAGGAGGTGGGGAATAAAGACGGCGATTAGTGTCTGACATTGAGTATTTATAATCTTTACAGAAGAAGCCATCGACTGATGAGGGGAAGAAACATGAGACGGAGACGAGAGCAGAAGAATCAATGTGAGAGCATCAATTATTCATTCAACTGTTGTTTTAATGGTTTCATGTTTTCTCTCTTTTCAGGGAAGTTCAGAAAGAAGCTGATCAGGTAAACGGCCGCTTTTTTGACTTTAATCTTTCTTTCTCCCTAGAGTAACAAACAAAAAGGCTTAAGTCCCGTGTCTTTTTAAAAGTTTATGTATGTCACCATGCCTTTCTTCTCGTTCCTGTGGATGGTCGTTGAGTGGACGAGGAACTGTGTGATTGGATGGGTCTGCTACGTACGACCTCTGCTATGTGCGACCTCTGGGTTGAGGAGATTGCTAAGGAAATCATTGCTAGAACGACTCATCTTTGCACTTGTGGATTTGTGAAAGACTCAAATGACTTTGTTAATGAAGTTTCAATCTGAACACGCTGATCTGATGAAAGAAGATGGAAGAAATGCTCAAGCAGCAAGCAATGGATGAATGTCAAGCCATGCTATGGGCTATGAACACGCAGTTCATGTTATCAAAAGAACTGTGAAATTGTGCAATTTGATGGACTTGTGCTGTTTGCCAAGAGACTTATTTGCTCTTTGATCTTTGGACATTTGTGCTTCGAAAACCCAACGAAGGAATCATTTGCTAAGAAGAATTAAGCTCTGCAACCCGTGAGCATGAGGGCGTTAGGTGCACTGAGGCTGCTGTGGTCGTTGCAAGGGGTATACCTCTATGACTCATGCCTCTTTGGTTCAATTTGCAGGATCTGTGAGCCCATCTCGCTTGTGGGGACCACGCCTCTGTTAATTTATAGTCATGAAGATGTTGAGCATTTATCCACATGTAGTTGATAATCTCTAGAATTGTCTCTTATGCTTTTTCCACTCTCTCTGATCATTGTTTCTTCTCTGTTGCTTTCGCTTTAACTCATTTTATTCGCGTGTTCTCATTGAAGCAGGAAGAAACGGAGGTTTCCTTTAAGGCGTCCGAACCCCCAAAGCGCAAACGTCGTTGGGGATCCACGCAAACCACTGAGAAGAAAGCGGGCTTCAGCATCTCCACTGATTCGCTGAAGGTAAGCCTCGTTCCTTTGTCCACTCACCATTGCTCACTTTACTCACAGGGGCTCATTCCGGATGTGAAAGCGAGCGCCATCCAAGCGGAACCATCGCTCAGCGAGAAGGAGGCAAAAGAGCAAGCAGACAGTGTGGACTCACCTCCCGCTAAGAAAGCCGCCAAGGAGGTCATCCAGCGCACAGTCACGCAGGAGGTGAAGGATGAGGCTGATGAGGAGATGATCGCTCTGCACGTCAACGAGAGCCTTGGTGCTGACATTGATGACGACAAACGCACAGTCGTCAGCGAAGAACACGAGAAAGCCGAGCGCAATCTGGAGAAGGAGCGACGTCGCAAGGAGCAGTTGGACCGGGAAGAGCAGGCACTCTTGGCCAAGAGGGCAAAGGGCAAAGGTGAAGGTGCGATTGAAATGCACGTATTCTTCACCGGTTTCTTTCTCAGCTGCTGACTCCCGGTTGATCCGTCGCATCAGTGGTCCTGCTAATTCTCTTCCGGTGGATGAACCGAAGAAGGCGAGGAGAACCCCCTCACCCGCTCGCAACCCTGTCACGAAATTAGTGCACATCCGTCACCTGGTGCGACCGTACACTCTGAACCAGCTGAAGGAGCTGTTGAGTCAGCACGGTACTCTGGCTGAAGGATTCTGGATTGACAAGATCAAGTCTCACTGCATTGCATCGGTTTGTGCTTTGATGGTGCTTCTTCGCAGCAATGTCATCTGTTGTTTTTTTGTAGTATGAGACAGAGGAGGCAGCCACCGCAGCCAGAGCCGCTCTGCACGGCTCAAAATGGCCGTCAAGCAACCCTAACGCCCTGAAGGTGGACTACGCCACAGTGGAGGAACTGCAATTCCACCTGGGCGGAGGCGAAGGTCGCTTCAGGCGTGCGGGCGCTCCTGCCTCACCCGAGCGCAAACGAAGAGACTCTGAGAAGGTTCAGATATCACGCGAAGTGAAGGTGGCTGAAGAGGAGAAGCCAATCCGGGAGTGGGATCGAGACAAGATCCGTCAGAGCAGGTCCAGAAGCAGATCTGTTGACAAGAGACGATCGGAGGAGAGGAAAGAGAGACAGAAAGAGAGAGAGATTAGAGAGCAGAAGAGAGGTGAGGGGAGAGGAGTTTTATCTCATGTGATCATCCACATTATTTTGTTTACAGCTGAGAGGGAGAATGAGAAGGAAAAGGCTGAGCCCCCTGCTAAACTCTTGGATGATCTTTTCCGCAAGACCAAAGCCACTCCCTGCGTGTACTGGCTGCCCCTGACGGCAGAACAGGTGAGCATGCTTCAACTCTCTATAACTCTGTCTTCAATTTAATTCTAAGGCGGTTGAGAAGCAAGAGGAGAGGAAGCAGATTGAGGTTGAGCGCCAGAAGCGGAGGGCCCTCATGGATGAGGAACGAGAGAAAGCCAGGCAGCAGAGGTTGGCTAACAGACAGCCCAGTCGCGAGCGCCGTCCAGCTAGCCGGGATAGAGGCCCAGTTGGCAGAGGCCGACGATCAGCCAGTCGTGATCGACGACCTTTCAACCGCGACAGACGCCCAGCCAGCCGAGACAGACGCCGCTCTCCCATCCGCAAAAGGAGATCCCGTAGCAGCAGCAGCAGCAGCAGTAGCAGCAGCGGCAGCAGCAGCAGCAGTTCTTCCTCTTCCTCATCCTCCTCTCGCAGCAGCCGAAGCAGATCACACAGCCGATCCAGGCGTTGATCCTCATTTCAAGTTTTTATTGTCCAAAAGCGATGACGTCTTTTGAGTTTTATATTCCCTTAATAAAGAATCATGTACAGCCTTCTCATCTGCCTTCTTCATTCGCATTCACAGTTGGCCTTCGTTCTTGTTCGTTGTGAGAAATGATGACAAATAATGGTACTCGTATAGTACAAAGTAAAAAGTTACTTGCATCATGTAAATTCTCTATTGTGCATGTACATCTTGTCTAGGCCATATCCCTTCAAATCAATTTAACATGCGAACACAGCTACCAAGAGGTGTGCCATTGACCTAGTATCTATTAGATTTAACTGAAGGGAATACTTACACCGTAACTTGGTATAATTGTGGGCGTATGGAATATAATGAGAAAATACCATGTTCAGGTTAGACACGTTCAGATTGAAAACGTTTGTCGATCACAGTGAATCATAACGTTTCGTAAAAAACGTTATGATTGAGAGTTTAGTTGCGAAGGTCGGATGATGTTGTCCGCGTTGCAGAGAATCGGAGTTTGGTCTTCGAGACAACTCATTGGTAAATTTGTGATTCGTCAAACGCAATGAAATTTTTATATTAATTTACCTCAAATTTAATTGTATCATAAAGTTCTTACCTGAATTTCAACAATGAAATTAGTGAGCGATAATATGGTGTTCCCATTACTACCGCTCGTGGCTGCAAATTATCAGTGAATACTTTAGTCTATACTCTTTGCGAAAGAGAATGAGGAAAGTTGAATTAGAGAGGAGGGTACAAGAAGTATGAAGATTGAGATCACAGGGAGTCTTACCAGTGGGCTCTGGTTACATGAAATGCATATGTAGCCTTCTAGATAGTATATTATTCCCCTCAGGCCTCACAGGAGAGAGCTGAGGCTTCGGATCTGGCAAGATTATGAATAAATGAACCTGTAGACACCAAAAACTCCACACGGCAGTGACTAATTACTCATTAATTGCACAAAAATGATTTCATTTCCAAAACGACTAGCAACGGGTACAATGGCTGCAGCATTCGACCTTCACCTTAACAAGTCGCTCAGTGATTGATCAATAATAGTTCAGCTGAGAAATGCAATTGAAATTAAGCAGAGCATTTATTCCATATAGAGATCAGTCGAGCAGTATGATTTTATAAATTATTCCATGCATATAACAGTATTTAGATCATTTTATAGTTCGAAATACTGGTTATAAATTCTAAAGTTATTAGATAGATAACTCAACATGTAGTGAGGTATATAAAACGATTCTAAACATATACACCAGAAGGCGCTGTATGTGTCATCTGCTAATTCCCGTTGAGTCAACTTACTTATGCAATATGTCTTCTGACTCTAACTCCTTTTTCTAGCATATATCATGCTCAATTTGACTCTCAGAATAGCTTTTATTGTTTGAGAGACAATTACAGACAGGATGTTTCACTCTAAAGCCATTCTGTTCAATTAAGAATGTATCCTAAGCTCTACACTTTTGCCGCCCCATTCCGGTTTTAAGGATTTTATTTTGACATTTAACGATCATGAGCTCACTGCGGGCTGAAAATTTGCTGCGGTCCGACAAAATGGATGCATCGTACCCGTTGCTAGTCATTTTGGAACTGATTGTATTTTTGGGCAATTGATTATTATAAAGGCATTGCTGTGTGAGATTATTGATGTCAAAGGTTTCATTTATTGGTGATCTTGCCAGATCCTAAGTTTCGGCTCCCTCTTTTGAGGATAACATTGCTTTCGAGGCAAGCATCCTAAGATTGGCACGAATCAGTGACTTCTCTTGATATTATATATATAGACAGTAAGCATGCACTGCATTGAGTTTGGTCCATATATACTTGCTCACTGGTAAGACCCCTTGTGATTGAGATGGGAAGAACAGCTACAGAGGAATGAAAGGACGAGGAGGTATATGCACAAGAGAAAGGAGAGATGAAGTTAGAACCGTATGCGGATGGACAAGAGGGGGCAGGAGTGAGGTTGATGATGAGAGGTGATTGTTTGCGTGTGTTGAATGAGTGTGTACGATAGAAGTATGGAGAGGATGAGAGGAGATGTACATGTGGAAAAGAAGAGACTGAAAGGCATGTGCTGTTTGAATGTGTTTTGTATGAGAGGTTGAGAGAACAGTGGGTGAGGAGATGGAGAGAGGACAGGGGAGATGAGGATTTGTTGGAGGGAGTGTTGGGGTTCGCAGTAACATCCGCAGATTTGGAACGACTGGCGTTGAGGAGTGTAGGAAAGATTTGGAAGGAGCGAAAGAGGAGAGAGGCAAGGCCCTGGTCTGACGTTTGCGAGAGAGTGAATGTGTCTGTTCTATTACTATAATTTGTTATTTTTGGCTTGTTTTTTAGTTATCTAGTCAGTAGCAAGCTAGTGCTGATGCTTTTGGTTGGTCTATTGATGTAATATTGTAGACTGTGGTGTAGTGTTTTTTATGTTACTTTACAACTTGCTCCTACATTGGTCATTTTGCGTGGAGGGCTACCAGGTGGCGTCCTCTTCCACTATGACTGAGTAGAGCAACGAGTATATTCTGGTCATTCATTCATTCATTTTATGTGTTTCTCTTTGTATCTTTATTTATATTTATCTATTTATTTATTTATTTCCATCTACAGTAGTACCTGCGACTAACGAACACACCTCTAGCAAACAGTCTTCTCTAACGAACGATTTTCTTTGGACGCAACTCACTCCCATGTTAACCAATAGGAAATCACTCCTGAGCAGCGAACACCCCAAAACGCGAACAACGAACACCTCCCTCAGAAATGAATTTTTTTAATTTTACATTTTCTCAATAAAAAGATAATAAAATATTATGGCAAATGCACACAGCACACTATTAACGATGTTCTACAGGGTTTAGCGGGTATATAGGTTGCTGTAATTATACATGCGAGCTGTTGTTGTGTGCCTGTTCGCAAGTTAATAGAATTCCGCTGAAACTGCCGTGTGCGCGGCGCCTACAACACATGAAGGGTGGTTTTTAAAGGCTCCTAAGGTATTTAAAATGATTAAGGCTGATATGTATGTTATGTTGCACTTCACACGAGAATAAATTGCGGTCATAATTATGCTTACACAGTAGAAAACTGGAAAAAAAAACTGGGTGCAGTCAATTGTAGTGGGTCAATGGGCGGGGCTTAACTTTAACCTGTCAATCGTCGTTGAGATCATATTTTGGAGTAAGCATGTAGTCACTCGACGGCGCTAAAAGTTAATGCAGCAAGCAGAGGCAATTTCCCCCGAGGAGCATGCCGACTCGCGAGCGCTGGCTCAGCGGCGGAAGCCCCGTCTCACGCTCGGAGGCGACGCGCAAAGAGATGGAGTAGAGTAACTTACAAGGAACAGAATAAAAGGCCCCCTGAACAAGCTATGGTCATCCATTTCTCGGAATCAGTTCAACGATGGCAACATCCACAGCAATGACAATGCAGTCCAACAAGCATGAATTACCGTAGTGACCTAATTTTACCCAACCTTGACTAACGAACTATGTAACAGTGCCGAAACAAAGGCACTTTAATCCAATCAACCTGAACCTATACTCATAATGCAAAATCTCAGGGTGTAGATTGAGTACATGTATATTATCCTTTTATCCTACCCATTTATAATTATACATGTTTACATTAATTATGGTTTATTCATGCTATCAAATTGTGATAAAGTCCAGTGATTGTGAACCATTTTCACTGAATGAGCGTGACGAGGCCTTTTGCCCTTGTCTGGGAAGTGAATGGCTGTATTTATTGATCAGGCCGTAATTACAGGAGGCATCTTATTAGCTTTCAAATAGTGCATTTTGCATTGCACACATAAAATTTCGTAATGATACCCACAGCCTTAAATAACAATTAATTTAGTTTATTTGCTTCATCGTAGCTACTGTAAATTCATTAATTTTCGCGGGTATTTTATTTCGCGGTCAAGCGCCAGCTAACAAAATTCGCGGTATATAATTTCGCGGCCGAGCGTGGGTTAATGACCTTTTTTTAGGCTACCAGATGCATGCTGTTGGCGTGATATAACACCTGACAGCATGTGCTACTAAAATGCACATTTTAGACGCAAGCATTTTCGCGATATTAAATTTCGCGGTCGACCGCGATCGCGAACATAGCGAAATTAAATTCCGCGCGAAAATTAATGAATTTACAGTATATCACTTCCTCCTAAGCTCAAATAGAATTGTCTGAGTGATTATGGAGCCGAAGTTCTTCTCGAGGTGAAGCAACTTTATTCGGTTACAGAATCACGAGGCCATCTCTATCTGAGCATAAACGTTGTTTTATCCCTTAATTATCTGGATTGTGATTATGTAAAAATAGCTTCTAATTTAATTTAAGTCATGAAATGACAAAATCATCCTCTCAACCTTGTTTACAAGTGTAATCTCACCCACCATGGTAACTACTTGTTGTCTATTTCAATGCACATTCTACTGGCAGCTGCTTAGAAAAGTTGTAATGACCAATCAGCTGAGGCGTTATGATTCTGCCATTTGGTAATGTTGAGCAATCGGTGATAATGCTTCATGTTGTTTACTAGTGAATTATAAATTGTTCAGTCACTTAAAACGCGAGACTCGTTGGCTGGTAAACTAATTAAGCGGTACATGTATAATAATGAATGAACCGATTTTTCAGCTATCAAGTGAGGACATCAAAATACTGGAATATTTATTTGTATTAGAGAAATGAGAGCACTGAACATGTTATTCTGTGTGTACAGCCAGACCCCGTTAATCCGCCCTTTTCCGTTTCTGGAAACTGACGGATTAACGAAAAGGGCAGATTACATTTCAGACCACAAATTGATGAAAATTGGGTGTCATTCTAAAACCCCCAAAACCCATGTAATGCATTATCGTAGAGTTGCCCCATTAGGAATTAAGCTGGAGGTAAAAAGGATCTCACAAATGATCACATGAGGCCAATTAAAGATTTTTATTTTTTATAAAGTTCAGTGATGGTTGTCTGCTTAGCGGCATTATTCAATCTGCTTGTGATAATTAGCAGTTCCATCACGCCAAATCTATGTAGCCCATCTCTATTTTCTTGCTTCGCTAACTCCGACTCCTCGAATCTCCTGAAATATAGAATTAATGCACGTACGTGCTGCTTCGCTTCCCCCCCGCCAAAACTTCCTTCGCGGGTTCGGGACTCGCTTCTCCACTCGATTGATCTCCACTCAAAACTTCTGTCATCTCGTTTGTTCCGCTCCTGAACATCGCTTAACCCAGCGACCAATTAAATTAAAGACTTAACAGCATTTTCGCCTGCGATTGATTCGCTTTGTTTAATTAACTTGTTAAGCGTTAAACAAACGGGAAGGCGCCATTTGTTGTTAAACTGACCCGACTTCAAAGAAATCGCCGACAATTGATGTGTCTTGGCTGATGTTTGTATTCGACACACTATTTGGGTGGCGGATTACATGTGTTATTTACAATGGTAAAGTGTGGATTCGTTCCCTAGAATCGTGGTCGGAGGCGGATTAACGAAAAGGGTGGATTACATGACACAATTAACATTACAAACGATTCGTCCCTGAGATTTTAGGGCGTTTTACGAAAAGGACGGATTACATGACGGCGGATTAACGGGGTCTGACTGTATTAAGTTTTACACTGTTAAAAACCTCCGTACATTAACAGGGGCGTTACATGTGTCCTGTGAGGCAATTAATTCATAGTGTGCTCTATAAGCCAGAATTGATTCTCTTCCATTTAGATCTTTTTCATTTTCTAGAATCTGTAAAACCAGTGACGGAGAACATTCGATTCTCATCAAAGAAAGCTGGAAAGACGACTCGCAACAAGCGCAAACGAACAACAGGTCAGAATTACGGGTGGAAGAAAAATGATGGAGATTATGTGGAAGCGGGCATGATCCTCTACCGCCAACTGGGCCTCAAGGTCTACCCAGGATCTCATGTACGTCATTTGCTTATTTTACACTATTAGATTTACCAAATGCATTTTTCAGGTTGGCATTGGTCGTGACTGCACGCTGTTTGCTCAGATCCCTGGTCGCGTTATCGTGACCCACGAGACCTTGTCTCCTTCTCCGGAGAGCCCCCTGTTTGCCGCAGTTCAGTCAGGGCAGGAATTCCGCAAAATGTTCTACCATGTCGTCCCAGATGAGCAACCCAAAAGATTCAAATTAGTGTCGCAGATATGAACTTTACTAGAATGTTTTATTAATAAAATTGCAATATTTGTGTATAATTTCAGTTTTATTTCTGTTAATTTCCTGTAGAATGAATAATATCTTTTCCACAGAAATGATCAAATTTATCCGACTTTGTGATGGATGAACGAATGTCTTGACACTTCCATCTCGAGAGGCACTTTCCTCAAATTGAGTTTAAAACAAATCAGGCCAGCACAAAAACACACTAAAAACACCGTCACTTCCTGCGTAATCGAGAATTCATACTTCTGGAATCTTAATAAACTTCATTCATGTCATTTGAGTCAGCAAATGTGACAACAGGAGAATATGTCCAACCAATCAGATCAGAGCAAATAAAAGCTGCAGATAGGATTAAGATAGGATTTGTCTATAATCTATAATTCATCGCATTCCATTTACACATAATAGCACAAAACTTGACCATCAGCTTCTCAAATGCTGAGAGCCTGACTGGCCACAGGCGGAGGCACTGTCTCTCGAAGACTCCTCGCTGGACGAAGGGTCCTCGTACTCCTCCTCCTCCTCCACTTGGGAGCGATCTGTCCGCAAGTATCCTTCCTTGCGCCTACGTTTGTACCGAGATGACCCCCGCACTGAATGCACAGCGTCCTCTTCGTCTGAACTGGAGGCCGCTGCTTCGAGGGGGAAGCGTCGTGACCATGATCGCTTGCGCAGGGAAGGGTCATGGCGCTGGGAGAGGGCGTTGGCCTCTGAAAGTTCATTAGGACGCAGCAGCCAGCTGAGGTTGTTTGTGAGGAACGCCTGCAAACCAGGAGGTAGCTTCAGCTCATTGATGACGTCCAGATGTGAAGGGATGATCTCACGCAGCACCTGGCAGCACAGGAATTGCAGAGACGTGGGGAAGGAGCTCGCTTTGATGAGCCGCATGCCTGTGCGAGCGGCTGTTGAGGACACCATTGGGAAGAGCACTTTGCCACTCAGCCCCGTGTATCCGACCCCTGTGATCAACAACCCATCAGAGATCAGTGATTAGCAATGACTGATACCTACCCAAAGGACGCCTGTTCTTGTAAAACGAAAGGATGCCTCTCCACATGTCCAAATGCACTCCAATGATGCTTCCCTGGCCGAAGCGTGAACCTTGCAGCTGAATTATGTTTCCCTTGTGGTGCAATCGGCCGTAATACGACAGACCCCAGCTCTCCGCATCTCTGCCCAACAGACTGCAGAAGTTGTAACGGTATGCATCTAAGTCAGCAGCTTCCGTACCTACTCCAACCATCTGCAGAGAAAGAGGCTTCATCTCAGATTAGAAACCCAGTAAACACTCACCATATCAGTGCCATACACAGGCGTGGTCATCTTAATTTCCCAGAAGTGCTGCCGGTCAGTCATTGCATGAGAGCCTCTCGCTGCAGCAGTTCCACTGCTGTAGTTGACGTGGAAATGCACTTCCCGGCGATCATCCGTCAAGTCACACGCTGAAGACTTTGACTGGACGTCCCAGTCCCATTCAAATACTGCAAATGTAAAGGAAACGTGGAAGTCTCCAACAGATAACAGTGGCACCCACCTGTGTCCTCCTCTCCACATGAACACTGCAGCTCACGCCGCTGACTCAGTTGAGTGCAAGTGCAGAACGATTCCCCTCGCACAGGAAAAGGTTCAGAATTGGAGGATTCTGGGAAGGTACTCCGAAGAATTCCCAGTTGCGACCGAAGTGGATGTGAGAGTCTGCAGCGACTGCATTCACGACCGCGTGCAGCCCGACCAGCAGAGGAGCAAGCGAAGGAGGGCAGGCCGGCATTGAGGTCACCGTGACCTGCGAGGGGGCTGGGATGTGAAGAACTCTGGTTGCTGGGAGCAGCAGATGCGCTGGAATTGAAGGTGAGTTACTTGTAAATTAAAACTGTAAATGGAATACCTGTTGGATGACGGACTCCCTTCTGAGTTACCACAGAGTGACGCAACCCACGCATCTTGGTTTCCTTCTCTGTCTGCTTGATTTGCAGCACTGGTGGACGCGTTTTCTGCATCCAGGGAAGCAGACGCCTCTTCTTGCATGGTCATAGAATTTCCTTCTGCTTGTGTTGTGCTTTCATCAATGTCATCGTCAACGTGTCTGGAGTCTGACATGGAAGGGTTCAGTCCAGCAATGCGGCGAGACCGACGGGTTGAGTTTGAGGATGGTTCGTCATTGGACATAATTGATTGTGATATCACAATAGCGTATCGGAATTAAACCCTCATTTGAATGACTTGTTTAATTAGCACAATTGGTAATATGATTGCATCATTGACATCAGTGAACAGGTCACGGGTTACTGTTCTAGAGTGCAGTTGAAGGGCCGCTCAATCAGCCACTTACTGACTGTCACTCACTGACTGTCACTGCTGGGTTGAAGCTCAACTTGAACTTCCACTTAGTTAAATCTGAGTCGCATATTAACTCAGTTTACAACATATCCTTAGCCGATTCTTGAACATGAAACCGCTGAGATACACGTTGGCACAGACTTGAAACGAAGAAACAGTTTAACGTGCAAAGACTAGAATATTACAGCTCCGAGAAATTTTATTCCAATGCAAAACAAATCAAATGTCGGTTTTCACAGGAAATAGAACTCTCCTTTCATATTTGACACGGAGGACGAAAAGCAACACGCGTTCAGCGAAAACAAACAATCGTAACGTCGAGTAAATCCACCGGCACCGAATATTGGAGTGCATTGCTTGTACCGTCAATTCAGGTCATATTTAGGATCAGCTCTGACAAAATTGCAACGGAAATTGTTTATAGTGTAATGCATATTATGTGGGATGATATCCCGAAAGACACAATGAATAAATATAATTGAAAATAATACCATTATCGTCTCTTTTCGTTCTTTGTACGTTATATTCGACATTTATATTTGCTATACTTTTTTTTGTACATAGTTTTGTACCAAAAAATTATCCTGCGCCCATTTATGCAAAAAGATCTTATATAAAGGTCAATTTTTGAAGGAGGAGGATCATTTAAATGCCAGTGGTGTGCGATCGTGGAAAGCTATTTGTTTTTTCTAGCACAATCAAATAACTGGACCCCTGAACCAGTGATAGGCCTACTGAATGCCTTTGTTGCATGCACGATGCTATGGTACGAAATGTTTCTTATGTTATGCTTTTAAGAGATAAAATTAGCGCCACAATCACAGCAACAACACATACTCACAAATAATAGAATATTTCATCACACAGAAAGCAATATGCCTTTAAATTTATATGCTACATCCATGGCCCAGGCCCTGTTTGCCACCGCAAGTGGAAATATCGACGAATCTTGGGTGCACTCTTTTTGGTTGAGATAAATTGGCATCAATGTAGGCCTAGTTAGATGGAAATATAACATAAATGATAGGAATAACAGCATGCCATTTTAGACTAACCATACCAAGTAGACATTAGTTTCTTTTATCTTCGCAGGGTATGATTTCCTCTAAAAAAGCGCAATGCCATTGAAAAACATTGAAATCGAATCAACACGGATAACGTGTTTGTATACCATTTTTTGGCCCACACTGTGTAATGTATATAATTCTATATACCCTGTATTTTTATTTAATTTATCCCACAATAGTTTTGCTGCATAATATGCCATAATCAGCCACACATGTCGAGTATAATTATGCACTCCACATTGATGGCATATTATACAGGACTAGGCCTAGCTATTACTGCCTATGTAGAGAACTGCTAATGTTCTACGACTCAGTCTGCATGTTGACAGAGGTTGACATATTTATGGCCCTAACAAGGGTCATCTGGGCTCAGCCCCATTGTCTAACGAGCAGGCGAAGACCACATCACCAGTCGAAGTGGCCAACTGGGTGTTACACAATGGGCTCAGCCCAGTATAATTGGTATGTGCATTGGAATTAATTATTATTGCAGTATACCACCAGACAGTTAAAGAACGCCAAAATTGGCCAAATGTAATTACTGCAATGACCTTGAATTTCAAGTAAATTCATTTAAAATCACGACTTCCTAAGAGGTGTGAGTGTGGCATATACTCTGCAAATCGAAGAATACATACAACTTACATAACCATTGAGTTATTGGCCTTGAAAAAATCGTATTTGCTATTATGCAAAATTACGCAAGAACAGTGCATCTAAAAGCAGTAATACTTCTGAGCTTTATTTCACATTATGGTGCACTGAATCACTTAATGCTAATTACAAGTCGCTAGCATAACTAGTGAATGAGCTAGTAGCGATTGAATTTGAAACTTTGAGCATTTCTACCTGACATGACGTTACATTATCATTTAATGTGTGATGAAAATCATTGCAATCCAACAATTACAAGGATCACATGTTGATACTATAGAATAAAAGCTGTGCAGAATCATCGAATACACAAGATGGAGTGACTCAGTCTGCATGTTGACAGAAGTTGACATACTTTTGGCCCTATCAGGGGTCAGCTAGGCTCAGCCCAGTATAATTGGCATGTGCAGTGGAAATATTATATTGCACTAAGCTAAACCAATTTTCATTGCAGTATACCACCAGAGAGTTAAACAATGTTATAATTGGTCAAATGTAATTACAATAAAAGTTTAACGAATAAACAAATTCAAAATAATAATCAATTATGCAATTAAATGCTTTAATTACCACAATGATCTCGAACTTCAAGTAAATTCATTTAAAATCAGGATTGCGTAAGAGGTGTGTGCGTGGCATATACTCGACGAATCGAATACTACATACAACTTACATAACCATTGAGTTATTGGCATTTGAAAAAATCGTAATTGCTATTATGCAAGATTACTCAAGAACGGTGCATCTAAGGGCAGTAAAACTTCCGAGCTTTATTTCAAATATTGATGCACTGAATCAGTTAATGCCAGTTACAAGTTGCTAGCATAACTAGTTAATGAGCTAGTAGCGATCAAATTTGAAACTTTGAAAAATCAATGTGACCTTAATCTTTAACCTTTGACCTTCGAACTTTCAGTGGTGATGCAAAATAATTTGCCTCATTGATCAGTACAATTCACTCGTTTACATTCATAAAGGAATTCAAAATATTAAGTACCAAACTTTGTTCATTGGAATACTGAAGCAACTAAGTGTTGCCTAAAATGCATTTTGATAAAAAAAGACTAATATTCTGAAATATCAAATTTCCTTAAAAGACTTGACAGCACACGGTTAACTTAACGAAATAAAAATACGAAAATTGATCAAAATTAATTAAAATAATCAATTTATGCTATTAAATGCTTTAACTACTTTTTATGACCTGGGTGCAACGTCATTTAAACCCATGATTTCGTAAGATGTTTATACTAGCAATATACTCTGCTAATTTCAATGCCACAACCTGCTTAACAACCGAGA
>KB292092.1:95296-153395 GCA_000328365.1 Capitella teleta
ATGCATTGTTGCTGGATATATGAATAGCTCTTTAATTTCATGAGACTTGAGTGTGAGAGTTGAGTGGATACCTCGCGATATTTCGCGATATCTTGCGATATTTCGTCATTATTTCCTTGACTCAACAATCTAACCCAGCTGGATAACATGTGAAACTTCCTGTTGCAAGTAACTCAACAATCTAACGCATCCGGATGACTTAATCCATCCGCGAGGCCAAAATTATAATTGAATGCTTTATCTATATCTTATCATATCTCTGGCCTCACTACTTACCGTATGGTAGTACACAATAACAACATAATAACTGATTAGAGATAAATAAATTAACTAAGGATGGCGAATGAAACCTCCAACAACCAGCCAACTAGGCCTATACTTGTGACTGATGTGAGCTTTAATGTTTGTATTTTCACAATTCAGCTGTCGAACTCAGACGTCAGCTGAAAGCGCATTACGAATCACTGACCAGGATTCACCCTGTGACCTGGTTCACTCAGTATCGGTTGAGTTTGATCGAGGTTTACACCAAACTTCAGCTGGTTTCCACTGGATCTGTACACGCCCCTCAGCAGATGGCCAGGTGAGCTTTCACTGCATAAGGAGTGATAACATTTACTCATCAAATCATGCCACAGCAATCCACAGGTGAGCTTAGGGGACTTGTTCTCATCACATAAATTTTCCGAAGACCCCAAGCGACTTCTGCTCGAGGGAGAAGCAGGCATTGGCAAGACAACGCTTCTCCAGATGCTGGTTTCAAAGTGGAACAAAGAATGCCCAGGAGAGGAATGTGGATCTCCGTGCATCCACACATTTGACCAGCTGTTCAACCTCCATGCCAGGGATTTCACTGGCCACACTTCCATTCCGGATGTTATTTTGAACTCTGGCCTCATTGCAAGAGATTCTCAGATTTCTGCTGAAATCCTCAAAGCTTTTCTGCAAAAGAGCAATATTGTATTCGTAATCGACGCATACGACGAGGCATGTGGAGAGAACAAGCTGCTGAACCAGCTGATTGAGAAGGATATGATGAGGGAAGCCACTGTACTTGTTAGTTCACGACCAGCGCATTTGAAGAATTTGCAGTTCTTCGATTCCATTTTCATTGTCAGTGGTTTCGATGAAAAACACCAAGTTGAATATGTGGAAAAATTCGCAAAGCAAGTAAATTTGTCCTCAGGTCCATTGGCTGAATTGCGACTGAAGATGGCCAACGAATTGCAGGATTTGTGTCGCAATCCATTCATCCTGACCATTCTGTGCATCCTGTGCTCTGAGGTTAATCCCCAATTTCCCAACACCAAGACCGGAGTCTACACAGCCATTCACGAGTTCTTTATCGTAAATGCTGCTAAAAAAAACCACTTCGAACCAAAAAAGATAAAGCGCTTGACCGACTCGCTTGCGAAGTTGTCATTTGAAACTTACAGCAATTCAAATCATTTGACCAGTGAGGACTTTGAGGATACTACTTGCACGGCAAAAGAAGCTTGTCAAATCGGATACTTATCAGAAGAAATATCCACCAGCCCACTCCAATTTATGACACGGTACTCTTTCGGACATCGAACTCTGCAGGAGTATCTCACTGCCATGCACCTGGGGAAGATGGATGCTGGAGAAAGGAAGGCTTGGCTACAGAGTATGAACGTCGCTCAAATTAAAAATATTGTCATTTTTCTGTTTGGTCTTCTGAAAGATGAAGAACTCGCCGATACGACCGCTGACATTATGGAAGAGGTGCACTTTCAGCCACCGAATGTATTCCATCAGTCTTGTTCTCAATCTCACCTGCTACTTTTCTGCCTGAGTGAGCTGGTTGACAGTGCCATGCCTGCTAAACTAAAAGATGCAATCATCAAAAACTGCCCTTCAAACATCCACATGTCAATAGATTGCCTCATCAGTTGCATCAATGGAGTATCGATGATTTGCTCACTTGTTGAGAAGGAGCGCAGCATTGGATTTGTGTTTGATCTACGCTCTACCAAGAATTTCATCCCATTGATGGAGAAGTTGGAACGAAGCAAATGCGTCTCTATCGTGAACCTTACTAATCCCAAAGATATGGCTAAGCTAGCAGGGTGTTTAGCTGCACTGCGAGCTGGGCAAGTAAATTCGCGTATTAACAATGTCAGGATTACGAAGCCTGACATCGTTGGTGATATATCAGACTTAGACTTTGGATTATTCCTACAATCCATAGATTTATTTAATTGTAACAATGTGAGCTTATCGCGGTGCTTTTTGAAAGCTGCTCAGAAGCAGAAAAGACTAACCCGTATTAACATCGTAGATTGCCATTTCGACGCTGAATGCTTTCAGATGCTGAGTCAATTGTTGAAGCATTTAAAGCATTTGAAGAATATAAGAATAGCAATTTGGAAAGACAATATTATTGGACCCTCCAGAGTAGCAGGGCTGCTTCCTGACATTGCTGTCCTGTGGAAACTGAGGACGCTGTCGATTTCGCTCGATATTTTGGACCAAAACGAGAGAATTACCCTTGAGGGAATTCTGCGGAAAAATACCCTAAGCACATTGTGGTTGGATCACTGCTCTCTCTCCAGCAATTTTTGCCAAGCTTTGATCAACTGCTTTCCAAGAATGAGCGCATTGACAAAACTTACGTTGGATGAATGCAATGTCGGCGATCAAATAGGGTTTGGGCAAACCCTCTTTGCAGTCCGCCATCTTAATAACCTTGAATCACTTCTTATATGGAAGTTTCCTCTTGCAGAAGAAAACCTGGATATCTTATGTGAGGTGCTCCCTCAAATGGCGAAAATTAAGTGGTTAGGATTACGGAAGATTCACAATGACTACCAATCGAGTAACTCCGGTAGACTACAGAGTCTATTTCAATCAATTGCGATTTGCAACGGAATTAAGAGACTAACACTCGACGAAATACAGATCGATTATAGCTTGATGCTTTCCTTCTGTGAGATGTTGAAATCACTCGAGCATCTGGAGAACGTTTCTCTGTGGATGAATAAACTAAGTTCAAAGGCATTGGAAAAGCTCGCATCGTGCTTGGAGCAAAGACCAAATAAGCTGAAAATGTTGGATATCAAAGAAAACGAAGGAAGCAAGAATGGAACAGTCGTGGAACTACTGCAAAAGGGCTGTCATAACGTCATGCATGATTGACCTTGGCTAATTGATCTGTTATATTAATGACATCAATCTTAAATATACGAAGAAACAAATTGTACACCCATTTCACCCCAATTGCTCTGCAATTTTTGCCCCCCGTATCCGCCTGCTTATTTGGTTATGTAAACCTTCACAACATGAAGCATGCTCTGCTTGTGCACGTATTCCTGAAAAATGTATCTCAAATACAACATTGTGAAAAGTGCCTAAAACCTTTTAGCTTGCTATTGTTTGTTATAATGCTTCAACAATTAAAAATATTTTTGTTGCTTCTGAATGAATCTGTTTATATATATATCTCTTTTTAATTATTGAGTGGGATCTTTAGTATAATTCATGCTATTATATATGCCTTAGTTTTTTTTATGGCATACTTTGGTACTTATATCGGAGAGTTTCTTAGTGCTTTTCATGCGTCCTATTATCTCGCTGATGCGTGCTCTTATCACCACCTGTGCATGTGCCCATCATTTGATTGCTAGTATCTCAAAGTTCCTATATTTTCTTTCCTTGGTTTAAAAATAATTACAATCGTTTTATGCTTTTATTACTTGCATTAAATAAAATTAAATAAATTAAATACGTGAGTTTATTACTTGCATTGAATAGAATTAAATATATAAAATGGTGAGTTTATTACATCTGATTTAGTTTCATTTCATTGATTTGAAAGCATCACATGTATTATATTTATTTACACATATATTTACTACGTTTTACCTATACAATATGAAAGGAAATATAAAAAAAAAAAACCTAGCTACTACGATTATCATCAAGGTCACTAGTATTGCATTCCTCTGGTAGTCAGATGGCGAAGAAAATTAAATTTTGATTTATTTTGAGAATAGATAGGCATGTTATATGTATATACATCTAAACGTTATGATCTGAAGTAAATGAAACACTCAATTTGAATTCTTTATGTATACCATAGCGGCATGAATGCCAAGCCGGTCAGATGAATATACAGAGTGGGCCAAAAGTAGTCTATCTACTCCATATTAAAAACAAAACTCTAAAATATGCTAAAATGTATCAAATATTCCAAAAAATAACGACTTGGTATGGATTGACTATGTTATTCTGCGCCCATTTATGCAATGGAATAAAGTACAAATTTAATTTTGAATGGGGTAGGACCATTTAAATGCGAGTGGTGAGTGATCGCGAAGAGAGCAAAATCAAATGAGCCCCTGATCGAGTATTAAGGATGTCATCTCTTGCATGACGATTCAATGAAAATTCTCTGCTTTGTTTTGATTTAGTGCTACCGTCACAACAATCTCACTCTCAAACAAAACAATAGTACGAGAGCGTTACCTTAATTATGCGTCCAATGAAGCTTATCCATGGTCCGGGGCCCTGTTTGCCACCAAAGTGGAAATATTGCGAAATGATGAGTGCACTTTATTAATTGAGATAAATTGGCATACATTTTGATAAAATTGGATTAGAAATGATAGGAATTGCAGCATGACATGTTAGACTAACCATACCAAGTATTTATTTCTCTTATCTTTTCGTATATATTACACTGCGATCTGTTTTGTAACACTTTCTCAGAAATGCGTAGCACCATTGGAAAGCATTGATATCTTTAACATGGAGTAGATAGACTACTTTTGACTCACTCTGTATTATTATATCGCTCATTGATTCCGCGGAACAGTGAATGACATGAACAGGTGGGCAACATTTGGAACTTTATCACTCAACAGTTCTGAATCGGCCTCTGCACTTGATTTCACTTACTACATGATTTTACATTTCACCCAGAGCGCGTGTTTATAGCAGCGTGCAGGAAGTGGGTGTTGGAACAAGAGGCCCAAAAGCGGATCCGTTGCGGGCGGTTCAATTTGCGGCATAGATCTTACATCTTTTCTGATGAGAACAGAACGAAGGTTGTGGCTGCTGTCAATGATAGTAGTTTACTTCTCATTTTCCCCGGTGTCGTATGTTCATCAATTATCTCATAATGCGGTTTATAAAAAAAAAAAAACAACTTGAACAGATCGAATACTGGTTTTGGGCAAAATTAACTTTGGTAAGTAGTGTACTATGCGTTTGCATTGTGCACGTATTTTCAACTCATGAAACATTTCCTGTTGTTGGAATCTCAATGCACCTCAATGTTTGTTTCTGATCCAATATATGAACCCACTTCAATATGGTTCAGCCGTCCTTTGAAGAATCGATTGACAAGGACTTTATATTTTACTTTACTATCTATTCAGACAATAAATTAAAATAAAACGGCAAGGAAATGTAAAATAAAAAAATAAAAAAAATAAAATCATAATGTGGTCATAAAAATTGGGCTATTGCCTTAGAAATTACACAAATTCAACTTGATTCAAATTATCCCATCATATGTCACTGAACGTATACATGTAATTACATATGGTTATGAATGCATTCAAGGTCATTGCTGATTCATGAAGCATCGAATGAAACATTATTAAAAGTAGATTTCTCTTTCCTGCTGAGCATCCATGGTGACTAAATTATCAATATTAAAGCATCAATCGATCTATGATTATCCTTTGTTAACTCAATTCACCATTCAGATCGAGAAGACATACAAAATACGATTCAAATTTCCAACCGCAACTTTATCGACGGTAAAACAAATATACTTAGATGCAAAAGAAACGCAGCTCTTTGGTTAGGCTGACACCACATTCGGGGTTTGCAATGTATGGCCACAAATTTTCGTGTGTAATAAGTTAAACGACTTGCGCACATATTCCTGAAATTTCTAAATAAACAAATGGAATTAACCTGGTTTAATTGGAGGAACAATCGACAAGGGGTCAAAATATAAATGTTCGATTTTTATGGTCAGATATTGCCAGTCCTCTGACTCACACGGGAGGCGGTGATGAATTGCTGACTTCAGTGTAATTCCTAAATGTTCATTTGGTTCATATTGGGGGTGTGCAAAGAATGACGATGCCGTGAGTTAATTTTCCTTCTTCGAGAAGTCTGCGATGACCATGGAAGGGTATGGGTGAGCATTATTTGCTGAAATTGTCGGATCTCCGGATAATCGTAACCCGGATTTGGGGTCTTTTATGGGGATCTGAGCCCCTTACTCCCCTACCTGAGACGATATCAAAAGTTTCCCTGCAGATATTGGTCGGTCGCATTCCTCCCCTGTCGCAGATCCTATGAACATGGCTGTCTTGAACCAGTCCTAGCAGGGAGCTCGCCGGAATTTTCAGTCCTGTTGGTTTGCTGTCACTCACAAGCATCCAGAACTGAGCCAATCATTGTTTAACTTGGTTTCTTCTGCTTGGTGACGTATTTGTTGAGTCGTTGATACACTGTATCCAATTTGGCGGTTTGTGGCTCTTGGATCAACTCCACGCTCCTGAAGGCTTCTGGATACTACCCTTCAGGAAGACGTCAGCCTTCCCACAGTGTCGATTTTTCAAACGTCTGATTGCTTTTGAGTAAAGCACTGGTTAGAGTATCGTTTCAGTCAATTCCATTGTCTATCAAAGGCATAGTGTCATGGGTGTACTCGATATTAATGTTTTCTAGGATTCACGGATTGGCTGCGAAAGAAAATCAACTTTTGATCGCGAACGGTTTGAAAATGAAGAGAATAGACTTGTGCACCGTGTAAAATATTCTTATAGACCCAAACATAGATTAACTAGTTATTAAGCCAATTATAGATCGTTGCATTTCTTTTGCATCTAAGTATACATCAAGTAAGATCTAAACTGATTCTTTCGTGACCTCCCATGACCTCGAATATATTCCAGTAATAACATACCAAATATATTTTTGACAATGTCATCACAAGCACCACCATAAAGCAACACACACAAACATTCCCGGTCGGCAACCAAAGAGTGCGAAACTAGCATTACATTAACAACAGTAAATATTGAGCAACTCTAAAAAAAAAAAAAAAAAAAAAACATCGAATTAAACGGCGATCAGCGTCAGTTGCTCTGATAAGGAAGATCAAAGATCAAGTCTAATAAATCAATTTCGAGCATATGCTGTGCTGGTATTCCCGGATACTAATTACTTGGCAAGCAGAAGTGAATCGCATGCAATCTCGCTCTCAAGAATTCCGAAATGAAATTTGCTCTGTCAATATTGATAAATGGATATGCGGATCTCCTGAGTATCGACATGAATATTCATGCAGCTTGAATTCTCTGTCAGTGTAGCATACTGATCCGAGGTGAATATTTGTTTGCTGAGACGTCAGAAGTGAATCCTCTGTTGTGCGACATTCGGTGTTGCCCTAAATTCTCGGAATAGTACAGAGTGTTAATCAATTATGACATCCATTGAGAAAACTCACCTGGAATTCACCTTCGCTCTTCACAACGTGCAGTTCAATCGCCTTGGAGACTATTACCTGAGGCTTGCTGTTCAGAACTCGTTCACCAGAGAGTATGGTCGACTGGGAGCACGTCAGGATGATCTGTCGTGGAAGCAGGATTATGAAATGAAGACGGAAGTCGTGGCTCAGACTGAAGCCAACGTCTCCCACAATTGGCATCAAAGGAGCTATTCTTACTTCCTCCCCAAAGGTATGGTTGAGTTAATGGTTATTGGTAGTTCATAATCATGGGATGTAACTAACATAAAGATGTGCACTATATTTTGAAGTTATATGATAATCTAATTATGATCAACGTAATGGACACGAATGGCTGAATTAAGCCTATATATCAGAACGGCCTCCACTAACGCTCACAATAATACTAGAAGCAGACAGGGGGTTTCTTTGGATGCCAATAGACTCAATAATTTGGTTACAAGATTGCGAAGAAAAACTTATTTTGTACTGCAAACGTAGATCAGACACGACATGCATTGAGCGGTGTTTTGATTTGCACTGGTTTTCTTTGCGTAAGAAATGCAGTCGTCAAGACGAACACTTACATATTCATACAATGTGCATGCAGCATAACTGATAAGCTGATCTCGGTTTGATGTCGCGGCTACATTTTCATGTTATAGGGATCGGTGCACGTATTGGATTAAATTCAGATCATAATTTGCCCTATTCGAATGTATTAATATTACCCGAAATAAATACTATTATGATGAGTTTATCATAGACAATCACCACATAATGAATAAAAACAAACTTCACGTAAACTAATTTTCCGAATAAAACGCCATCGATTAGTGTATGTGCATCATGTACCGGTATTTGGAATAAACGTATACATACAAGTTCAGGAAGTCTCGTATAACTGACTTAAAGGTTGAAAGGTCTCACAATCAAACTTCAGCAGAATGAGGAATAACTGGGTAGACATGCGAGTATTGTCCAGGCAGTGATTTCATGTAGCATGGGGATGCGACTTCCTGCTGTCTGCACCCGTGGGTCTTCTGGGTGCGATTGAACTTCTGGATCCTCTCTTGTGACAGTGAAGGCCGTTCTTTCCGTAGGACCCGTTCCTTGTCTGGTCAGCTTCTCGACTCTTTAAGGGTCTTTCTCCGCCCCCCCCCCCAAAAAAAAAAAAAAAAAAATAAAAAATAAAATAAATAAATAAATAAATAAAAAAAATAAAATAAAAATAGTGAGTAGAGAGCGGCCACATCAACTTCGATGTATCAAGGAATTAGTCCCCAGCTAAAATGTGTCGATCAGAAGGCGTATTTGTCTTTTGAGCTGTATCTTATATCATTCGTTGCTATTTCAAAGCAAAGGTTCCCCGCCTTCAACAAATGTACGCCCTCTTTACAAACAGCTCCGACAAAACTGATTCAACTATATTAAGTTGTTTAAAATCCACAATGTCATTCTTTACTTGTTTTCTGAATTACATGTATGTCTGAAATGACAGGAATAAATATATAATTATATATATATGTCTGAACGTGTATTGTCTAAAATTGTAGTTACATATATGTAATATATTGTATGGTCACAAAGATACACCATGCGCAGTCATGTGCGAAATACATGATGTTGGGTTATAATATAAGTATAGTTGGTTTTGTGGCTCGATATACATTTAATTACGTGTTTATATATAAATTACATTTGATACATTTTACATTTGATGTTGGGTTATAATATAAGTATAGTTGGTTTTGTGGCTCGATATACATTTAATTACGTGTTTATATTATAAATTTATAATAAACAAATCCAGAACTGTTTAAAATGATTTCCTAAAATGAAATTATTTCCCAGGATTTTGCAAAAATGACAACAAGAACGACGTGTTTCTGCTCATCGAGGCTTATGAAGCGAGATCGAAGGGCGGAGGGGACCGCCGGGTGGGAGAAGCGAAATACGCCATTTACCCTCGAACAAACGCACCCAAGGCAAACCTCCACGCCGAACTAGGACATGACATGTACAAAGCCAGTGACTTCATGACCCTCTTACGAACCCTGAGCACCGAGAACCTCCAGATGCATTGTGGGAGACTCAAGTTCACTGCCAGTCTGAAAAAAGTTCCAAAACCACCCAAAGAACTTGGTGGGGTGCCAACACCCTCACCAGAACCCATCTCGTTGGCGCCTACCCCAAGAGATCCCACTCCACCACCCACTTTCCCAACAGAGATTCCCCCAACACCCGATCAAGAGGAGGTGGTCAACGATGTCCTTCTACCAGTTCCCACCACGAGTGACCCCAAAAGCGACTTCACAC
The DNA here is from genome assembly GCA_000328365.1 of Capitella teleta. Classification (NCBI taxonomy): domain Eukaryota; kingdom Metazoa; phylum Annelida; class Polychaeta; family Capitellidae; genus Capitella; species Capitella teleta. The sequence continues at coordinate 105,111 of KB292092.1, forward strand.
CGGAATGGGGCGATCCTGACGGACATCTTGCAATACGTACCAAATCCCCTGATATCATTGAGGATGCTACAATCGGCAAAAAAGTAGGTTAACACTGTATACTCGTGGATCTGTATATGGATGTTGACCTAGATACAAGAGTCCCCCATCTCTACCAAGAAAGACCTGAAGACAAAGGGAACTCCACAAAGCCACGTGTCGCCTCCCGACACCGACGAAGTCTCCATTCTACTCCATGCTGCCCACAACCTCCCAACGCTCCCCAATGGCTGTGCCCCTATTCCATACTGTGTTTGGTAAAACTAATGTTTGCTTCAAAATCTTATAGTATATACTTAAATGCAATTTACCAATTAATTGATTTTTATCACAATTAAATAGTGGTTTCACTTTCTGAAAGTAAGACCAAGAAAATGGAGGATCTGAAAATGAATGCCAAAGCAGTGTCCAGAGCGACTGACCAAGCGACGCAAAGACCAGTTTGGTCTGATACCCTGCTGCTTCAGATAGACCACGACAAGCATGACGATGAAGGTATTGTAGCCAACAGATCGATTTGCAATGGACATTGAGTCATTTGCAGTTCTTGTTCTGACTGTGGCTGACAAAAAGAGCAAAACGGTAATCGCCAACTACCGCCTCCCACTGAATCATCTTGAGCCATTTCACCAATACCACGTGGAAATGATATTGGTATGACGTCATTGGAGTCTTATCATAATGCGATTATTATGTTACATAACAGCCGGACAAAAGAGCACCGAGTGGCGTAAAGTTATTCGCTTCAATCACTAGGAAGAAAAGTATTCTCCCACGACACATGTCCTCTCCGAACTACACAGCTCTGGAGGTATGTGAAAGTTCTGCCCTGGTTATCTCAACTCATGATCAAACAGGTGCTTCTCAACGGTGTTCAGCAACAACTGAGCAACCCTGTTGGGCCACTTGTCGCAGTTGGCAGGATAATCCATGACGTCATTGCTTATCAGTGAGTATTACTACCTGATACAGGGAGGGGGAGAGGGTGGACAAAAGTTCATTCTACTTCATACCCCACTATCAGAGCGACAGGCCCTAGTCGTATAGAGGAACCTATGCAATTCACCGTGCCGATACAAATTATATCAGCACGATGAACATAGTAGTTTGCATGTGTATGGAAGTACCGAATCTTGCCATGAGACGCTAAGAATTCGAGTGAGTCAAACCGTTGACCTTTATTATGGAAAGCCACTGCAGTCTCATCCCTTATATGCCCCATAGAATAATTCACATCGAGTTTGTTAAAACAATCAAAATGTAGAGCAGCTCATAATGAAATGTGAAAATGCGAATAAAAACATGAAAGCTAAGCATATTCATTGAACTTTGCTGCAGTGAGATTATATATCCTTTGGAAACTTTAGCCCATCAACGATTGAAGTAGGTGTGGTGTGGCCATTTTAACATGGCTGAGTCGTACCTCATGGGCATATGATGAATTTTCGGGTTACATCACATGGGCTCGAGAAACTCGTCATTTTCCAGCTCGGAACATCGCACCCATGCAATAACATAATTTTATCGGCAGATTGGACGAAGAGAGGCCCCGGACAGCGTACACAATTGAACACGGCATCAAGTTCATCCCGGTGCATTTCCCTTCTCCGGTGGCTGCCGCTTTCAAACTGTCGAACTACCCTTCAAAAGGCCACCCACAGGTGAGCCAAATACAAACAGCAGCAACACCTTCAATCGCTCACATCACCAGGTCACACAACCAGGAATTCCTCCGGAGCAACCAGAGTGGAACCAAACGTTCTTATTCAGCAATGCGAGGGACAAAGCGACCTTGTTTACCCCTGGAGCAGCTCTGCTCATTGAACTCTTTGAAGATTCTGTTTGTGAGTGCTGAGTGATGATCGATTGCTTCTTTAGTGTCGCTGCTTCAAGATCTGAGTGATGCGCCGTGGAGTCAGAAAAAGCCCGTGGCGCACGCGGTGCTCGTCTTGGATCAATCAGCCTACAAGCAACTGACCACTGAGTCCGCCGTCCATGGCCTCACTGTCGATGGTCTGCCCATGAGGGTGAGAGGAGTTGTTGCCCTCATATCAATCCAGTTCCACCAATATCAGTTTCACTCTTAGAACCCCATGATATAAGTATACAATGATGATATATTAAATCTAAGCTACCGGTAATATGCTGTACATATAGTTATGTCCAATATATCTGACAGGGAACCGATCTGAAGAGCGTAGACAAAGAAACGCCGACATTGGGATGCGTCGTCCGACTGATCACATCAGAGGTATGATGACCGATGTCAATGTAATGACGTCATATCTCCTCCTGAGCAGCGACCAGACAGCCTCCTCGCTCATCTGGGCGAGAACCAGCCCCTGATGAAGATGACTGAGGCTGATGGACTGATGAACGGCAGCAAGGCGGATGAAGACTTCGACAGAAGCAACCCTTGGTGGAACTGGAATGACGTCAGAGTTAGCACTCCGTCTACTGGAAGAGGGTCAGCTGACGGAAGGGAGAGCGGGCTTCGGTATGCACTGCAGAGAAAACTCAAACCAAACATTTTGGTGAGTTGAATCTTGTACTGTGTTTTGTACAAAACTGAATTATTCAATTTGATACATCGCCTCGTCCAGTAATTCTAAACCACCACATATTCTCGCCTCTGACCCATTCTGATGCGATGTAATCCAATTTTAAGTAATTAATAATTAGTCGTAGAATTGATGTCAAAGACGCCGCAACATAAAAAGAAATGAATTAATAAATAAACTAAAAAAATTAAATGATTATTAAGAATAAACAATTTCATCGCACAAAGCATCTCATTTTAACAAGTTAATTTAGCACACTGATAACGATGGGACATGCGTTTAATTCCAGTGTTAAAACGGGCAATACACATGGCCACCCTCCATCAATAAATGGGTTAACAACGTATATTTACATTTAGCCCTGTCTTCATGCGACACACACAATTGGCCAGCTGTTGCTAATGCCCTTCTAAATCTGCACTAAGCGTCACGGCACACAGTTCTTTGTGGAAGCAATGGGCCCTCGAAGAGAATGCCAGCAATTCCATTAAACCAATCCTCGGAAAAGATCAATATAACGAACGCAGAGAAACTTTGTTGCCGCTTTTATCGATCTTCGGGGCGATCACAACACAGATAGTGAGGCGCCGCACACCGAACTTGGAGTTTGGCCGAGTCGCTTAAACACTCAACGTTGCCAAGTCAGAGAACTGAACAAAAGCGTCGTGCATTTTGATACCTGAAGTAGGATAGAAACACGGCTCCTCTGTGGGGGATTATTAACTCTGTTGACGGATTATGCAAAGACGGAATATTTTATTACTGCTGGGTACATGAAAAAGTTCCATAGAAAGCAATCATTGTGAGATGGATATTGGAATCATGGTCGTGAAATCTTGGGTTTGAAGTGACTTTATCTGCATCATGGCGACTTTATATTACCGACCGTATACCTCAGAGGTAAGCCCACCACTTGCAGCATCGATCGTCACGCCGATATTTAGTACAATGTAATGTGATTATAATTATGTTTATACTGGTCAAGTTAGTCGATCAACAGTATGCTTAGCACATTAGCTATGGACTATTTGATAATTTCGAATCAAAAAATATATTTGTCCGTGAGATATCCTACAAGGTAAAACAACTTGTTCATTTAATATGAACACTACTCGAATTAAATTATTATGGATAATTAGATGAGTTTACCGATAATATTATATTACTTTACCTTGCCTTGTATGTTTAACCGTTTACCACAAACCTTCAAGTTGAACTCTTTTGGCATCTGTCCAAATTCCCATAAAACGTTTTGTCTAAAGAGGTCGACTATATGATATTATATAATATCCTCTTAAATATCTTATGTTCTCCTTTCTTCTCACCATTGTGATTATAATTATTACCCTTTCTCATGTTTTCTCACGTTCTCATTCGATATTGCAGGTGACACAAAACACTTTTGTTTCGGTCACCACCAACTGCCACTGTTATTATTATTATTATTATTATTATTATTATTATTATTATTATTATTATTATTATTATTATTATTATTATTATTATTATTATTATTATTATTATTATTATTATTATTATTATTATTATATACAGTGTAATATACAGCATAGCAGTTAGCACAGGGCACCTCCAACCTTGTTGATTGCATGGCAGATTGATCAACCATAACTGTGCGACGTAACAGTACGTGTTGTATATTTTATGGTCAAATATTTACTTTCGGCCATTTCCCGGAAACCCAGTCACGCAGCACTGAATGGTACACGCAGTAAACATACTTAATTGTCATGCAACTTTTGTTTTACATGATAAGTATGTATAATCACAAGATAATGCCTCTAGCAATAGATGTTTCAGCTGGTACTGACAGAGTGCTTGAATGCAGATGCGTGTGGATGCATGAGGGATTGTATTTTCCAATCACAGGTGACACAGGTGAACTGAAGAGGAGCGTAGGCGTCATGCATTTGTTGATTGCAAAGCATTGATTATTTCAACTGTGTTTTCGCAAAGAATTAGGCTGGAAATCTATCATTCACAGTCAGATTACAATGCGACCTTGTGACCATTTCTTCTGTAAACAATTACACATGTGTATCGAAGAATGAATCTCCACCACGGAGGCCATTATATACAGTCCGGCAGACATCTCTACTTCCCTGGGTGGTTATTTTGCAATATGCAAATACAAATACAGATATATCGCGTAATGGTTATTATTATAGTCCTTTGGAGAAGAACAAATATGATCGTATACCTCGATCACGTGTTACTATAATTATACCTTATTACACAGCAGGTCTTGAAGTGTAATATTCTTGGTGCTTGCAGGGCATATAATTTTAATTACATTTGTTTTAAATCGAGCGCTTTCTCTCGCAGCCAATTCAAGATGGCGAACTACCGCCATTTGACGCCATGGAGAACATTCTTCCGGAATATCAATACATCTTCACTGATCCTGAATCAAAAGGCGCCGCACCTGGGAAAAGAATCACAGAAAATGCAAGGTGGGTTCAACGACACAATGCTTAATACTCAGGCATCCTGCCAATATAACAGCATTCGCTTCGTCTGAGCAGAATTGTACATGGTCGCCATGCAAATAATCCTATTGCTATCTGTGTATCATGCAGGCGGGAACTTGGTCTGGCTCCAAATGTGAGAACTCACACTTTATATTCGATTGTCACGTAAGTCTGTGCATGTCAATCAGTGTCAATGTCGTCACAGTATGCTTTGTTATCAACCGTTTTCTGTGCATGTGATGTCTTGATTCTTGTGATTCTACAGTGTGTGTGAATCAAAGGCATGATTTTATCATAATAAAAATACGAACACGCTCATTGTATTTAAGTAGACATTAAATACCATTCAAACTGATTTGTTAACTGATCAATGATCGAACTATGTGTATACATGTCGATCAACATAAGTCGCACCCCCCGGAAGTCCGAATGCGATTTCAGTGCATTATGATAAATACCATCTAGAATCATCTGCAAAGTTTTTGAAGTACATAAATAATACATTCATCTCGAGTGAGTATTCACTCTCTGCAATCCTGTTGAAATCTCTATTCTAGACTGTAGTATTACAAACATGTATATGCATCTGTAATATTTTCCAATTCTTCTCTCAAGGGATTTGAGGATAATTATGAAGGTCCAATGTGAGGTTTGCACTATAGAAAGGAAATTGGTGTTTTACGGCACACCAACACTAACGTGTGTTATACGGTGCACTATATGTACAATTTAACTAAATTATGTTGGGATAAAAAAAAAACTGTGCTTTGAGACATTTTACGCCGATGAAAAAGTACCCCTCTTTCAAGAGTCATGGGGGGCCTTTGATAAAAAAAAAAAAAAAAAAAAAAAAATAATAATAATATAATAAACCCGCAAAGAAAGGCGATCATTCCCAAAGGGAAATTCCGCACAATGTCGTTCATAACCTAATTGTAAACTATGTCACCTCCAGACCAGAGGACCTGGAGCGAAGTCAGCTAAGTCTGCTCGATCACCAGATGAGAGAGCTGGAGAAATACCGAACAGCAGTTCACAAGATGGGACAGGACATCCTCACCCTGCAGGACACCATTAGGGACGTCGAAGGCGAAAATAGCAAGCTACGGAGGGACTTGGCTCGCTACAACGACTCAACGAGACTCCTCATGGACTCACAAGAGTTGGATGGCCTCACGAAACCAGAACTAGCCGCAAGATACGGTGAGAACCAACCAGTTTAACTAAAGCCCGTTATTATTTTCTTGACAGTCGCACTGAAACAGAAGTTAACCAGTCAAACGAGCGAAATGAAAAATTACAAAGACGAATTGCAAAGATTGCAGAACCGGTTGATCTCGGTAAGAATAACAGTAAAATCCAAATAGCAAAAACTCTCAGAACTGTTCTGTTTGCAGAAGAATGACAGTGACAAAGAAGTTGCACGAATTTCATACGCCCACGAATCACAGAACGAACTTCTTCAGCATCTACAAAGCAAAGCAAAAAAAGCAAAAAAACTTGAGGAAGCCGTGAAAAAGCAAGAACAGGTCATTGAACGCATGGAGACCCTGCTCAAGAAGACAGACAACTCTCCATCCAAAGGTACACCGCATGTCCACTGTATGACATAAAGTGATGCTATAATTATATGAATGTAAATATGATGTATTAATTCATTGACCATTGACAGACAAACAACAGGATAAACTGAAGCAGGTTTTGGCAGAAGAAAACAAAAAACTGCGGAACGAAATCGCAGATTTAAGAGTAAGATGAAAACTGGGAATAGAATAGGTCCCTATTTTTCACGTTAACTTTTCAGGACGTGGCTCGACAGAATACAGCAAGTTCTGGCAGAGAAAGTGCGGATAAACTAGAAATGTTTGAGAAGCTGGACAAGGCTGACACCCGAATTCGGTCGCTGGAGAAACAGGTCGGAAATATTTCTAGTCGGCTCATTAATTCATGAAATTTCAACTTATAATTATGTATTCCACTGACAAGGGCTCGCTATCATTAAAAAGGGATATTGGGCAATATTCCGGGACTGTTGGGCGGATACTTTGATTTGAGAAGAAGCTAGTGCATGTAATTGGGTGGAATGGCATTCTGTCGTCATTGGTCTGTGAATATATCAAAGATTCTTTGATGGAGTCTTCTTTTGTCATGCAAATAAAGGATGATGAAGGAACAATATACTATGTTCTTGACATTTTGCAGTTGTCCGAGAATGCTCGCCAGTGGGCCAGAGAAAAGTCGGACTTGCTGGTCAAACTGCAGGAGGCTGAGCACGGGTTTTGGCGATCGGCTCCTCTGCACTTTGATTATATCAACCCTAAAGTGGTGAGTATTGTAAGCATAATCCACGGCATTTTGGCAAGGTTGTAAATACATCGGGATGCGTACTGCATTAAGAGACATAGTCAAAAGGAAAATTATGAAGACAAGCGTGAAAACATAACAGTATATTGCAAGTACATATCCCGAAATGCACGTGGTAGTTTTAAGATGAATCCAATGCATCGAATGGATCTGTGCAATTGTACTACCGGTATTTTAACCTATAGTCTTCATTTCCTACTTGCTTCAGGGTCCATCAGCGCCACCCAGAAACCACAGAGAAATCTCGCAAGACCCTCGGAGGTACAGCAAGGCTCCTCCTAAGAATCGACAGTCCTCGACGAAACTGGATCCGATATTTACAAGTAGATGAAGAAACTGCCCTGGAACGTCCATCAACGAACTGTGATATGTCTTATATGACAGTGATTCTGAAACCAACCTCATCAATGATTATTATTGTATATCTACGTACTATTTAAAACAATAAATGCAAAGTATGTTGGTATATACTAACTTGCATTAAGATCGACCTTCTTAATTCGAGATTTGATTTTGGAGTTAATTGGAATGTTACGAACTTACGATACGAAGACTGGCAGGAAATGTGAGTTAATCGCCATCCTTTGGTGTGTTACACTGCGTTGGGGAAACTTCTTGCGGTATTCCCATTGGAATAATGGTTCTGCCCATTGAAATATAAATGAATAACTAGAATGACAGTGCAATGTTAAAGCGCCTAAGACTATAGCTTGGGATTTAAGGGGAATGAATAACAAAGCACCATGCAGTATGTGGGGATTTCATTGAGCTGTTCTGATCGCCACGCCTCTGCATTAAAGCAAAAGTTCCCCTTAAATTTGGCTTCAATTCTGACTGAATGCTTAATAGGGTCACGTGGACCCTATTAAGCATTCTAGTAGTTCCATAGCTCTGCCTTTCAATTCTAAATTTCTTGTTCTTGAAATAATTTACAAAATATGAAGTAAGAAAATTAATCAAATTTATTTATTCACAACAAAAATGGAGAAAGAGAGGAAACAGATCTACACCTGCGTTAGCAAATCGAAACACAGCAAAGCAATAGAAAGGTTCACCGGGTTACAAAGTCAGTGAATGCCTCCAATAGTGACTAAGATGGCACAAGGTTATAAGCAGAACACAATCGATTATATGTATAGAAAACGTATACTAAATTGAATATAACTTCAATTGACTTAAATAGACTAAACAGTAATAGGTAACCATAAAGACTAACTATTTGATAATACTTGCAAATATTTTGCATGCACAACATGAGACAGTTACATGCATCAGATGTCATTCAGGGCTGGAAGATGTAATGGGAAACAGGGCACAGAATAGATCGGGACTCATCTGAGGATCAATCACTCCAAATCAACAGATTTGTAACCGAGAAATGATTAGAACTGAATTCAAATAGAAGCACCTTTTTCTTCTTTTCTTTTTTTTTTCATACAACAAAATAGAATCGAGCAAAATAACACTTAATGTATAAATTAAAAATATTATATAATTATATATAATTTAGCTCTTTACTGACTAACGTCCATTCAGAGAATCTTTCAAGGAAGCAGAAACAACTTTAAAAGTAAAATATATTAAAATAGCCCTGTAACATCATTCAGTAATCTAGAGTATTACCAATCAGATAATACACAATAAAAATATATGTAGGCATGAGTAAACATGGGTGAGAAAAATACAAATTGAGACTTCATCCAAAATAACAGTTTGCTTAGAGAAATATGTAAAGTTCATCATACTTGAATGTGAACAGGCCAAGAAGAAAGAAGCTGTGAAAATGTTATAAAAATAATTAAAACTTCATACTGGGACAAAGTCAGAATTTGTTTCATAGAAGATTGACCAGATATTGAGGGTGATTTGAAGGTGGGATTTGTTGTCAATTGTGACAAATCGTCTTTGATGATGATTTTTCCGTTGTAATAAGGCAAACGTAGAAGCAAGCACATACTGCCATCTCAAACAGCGGCACTTCCTGATCCTGGAAAAATATACAAAACTCAATTACAATTAACAAAGTGAATTTAAACAGTTCCTGAATTGAAATAACATAGCTGACAGAGGTCAATTGGGGTTCAAAGGTCAATGTTCAATTTCGGAAGCATCGCACTGATTGCAGCATTTAGCATGATTAAATCCCCAAAATTCCTGCCTTCATTCCTAAATTTGTAATTCATTTCTACTCGGAACGACAGTGGTAATCAATGAGCACTTACCCTTTCTACCACACGCAAATTTCCAAATCCCAAAACCGACACCAGCGATGATGCTTATGGCGCCAATGACGATGAGGGCAATCGCCCATCCTGCCAGTCCAGAGCCTCCTGAAGAGATAAACAGAGACAAGTGATATAGTGAGATAGACAGAGATAATCATGAGACAGACGTACAGATTGATCGCTAGTATAGAGCTCAAAAAGTGTCAACCAAACATAAACCTGTTGGTTTTTAGAGAAATACACCAGGCGTAAATAGCATGTTTGCATTTCGGAGAACTTTAAAAATAAGTGATGCAGGGAGCAACATGAAACACATAAAAACATCGTGTTGTGCACCACGGGGTGTCTTCAATGACTGCGGTTAACAAGAACTTTCAGCGGTGCCTCAGACAGGGTGCGAGGCCTATGAACGTCCATCTCTCAGGAGAAGAAACGTCCATGCAAGGTCCTGGAACTACCGCTGATTCGTCGATTGTGAAAGGAATGCAGGAAACGTACTGTGCCCAGTAACAGGAGACAGCCAAGTGTGAGGGATCTGCTGCATTCTTCACAGGTGTTCTTTTATGTATTTACCATTGCCATGGTTGAATGGGGCACCACATTTATACAGGCTTTGGCCTCTTGGAAACTGAACCCGCAGTCCTGCCATGGACCTCATTCAGTCACTCGCGAATTGTGCCTTCGAGGCTTACCTGAAGGACATAATATGTGCATTGAGAGATGGCGACTTGGAGGTATGCCAATGCAGAGCAGGGGACATTCGCTAAACGGGATACGTCATCATGGAGACAAACATTGGACCCAACGCGAGGGCTAATACAAATATCACCTCATGAAAATTCAGATTTCTACCTCTAAATACTTGATAATATACATTCTACATACATTATACAATATACGTTCAATTGGGTCCGTACATTGGGATTTCCTGCAAGCAAATGAGGCACTTTCATTCTGAAATTGAAAAGGCACTGCAAGTGGTTTAAGCCGGAACGTCCCTCCCTCTCTCAGATTCATTCCATTGGGCAAGCTAAGGCAATGGAGCTTGCGGCAGACCTTGGCCACGTGACACTGGAATCATTTTCTTTTGTCGGTGAAACAGCAGCTGTACGTCAACACCAATGACATGAACCAGTGGCAAGAGGGACCCCTCTGTGATCTGTTGCAGCAGTCTGCCCACAACGCCATCAATAACATGATGAGACAGTGCTGTTCTATCAGGTGCTGCCCTCAAGGAGTCTCGTTCTTGTGGCATGCACGTCAAAGTCCCTGTCACCCTGATGTGCTGTGCCAATATGATGGGAACAAGCAAGCGAGACGCTGGCACTGCTGCTGATCGCTCAGTGCAGTTATGACCTGAACATCGTGTTGGTTCTATCTCATGGCATGAACGAAACATAGATGACAAGGTATCTCGCTGCAGACTCAAAGAAGCCCCTCGTGATAACTGTCTTGGACGACTTCTGCATTGTTAGATGGTATAACACCAACCACCATTCAAGACTGCTTTTCCGACACTGTTCATACTGATTGATGCTCTGCCTGCATGAGGAGATTCATGAAGACCTCGAGGAGGGCATCATTCCTTTGGCTGCTCAGCGGCCAAAGGAGCAAATGTCTGCTCAGCTGAAGAATACTCTCTCCCATAGACTATCATGTTAAAACATGCCGAACCCCTTCCGACATAATTGATGCCCCCTTTTTGTGGCATCTTCCCCTGGACCCAGGGGAAGATGCTTTCCTTTTGGCCATTTGGTCACGTGACTTTAAGCTCGGTCTCTAGGTGTCTAAAATTCGGGCGACCTGAGTAGTGGTTATTAGAATCCTCGCAGCGTTAATTTACGCAAAGTATTGTAGCTGAAATAGTTGGTGGGTAGTCAGGAGTCGTTTTGTGTATATATTGACTCATTTCCTTTTCTTATTTTTTCATATAGAAAATCACTTACGTGCATTCAAATAAAGGCTTTGAAACAGTTACCCGCGTAGATTCCATAGTCATAAATGTAACTTTATCAGCACTTTGTTGTAAGTTGGGTATATTTAACCATTGCTGATAGTGAATTCATTTCAGCAAAACATAAAAAATGTTATTTTGCAAAGGGGTGGGTCGGGGTCTATTGGGAAAATGCATGTGGGGTTCATTGGGACAGTATTCTTCACATAACCAGAAGGGGAGGATTTTTTTTTTTTTTTTTTTTTTTTTTTGGGGGGGGAGGGCTTATTTATTAACCTTGGAATCCTGAAGCCTGACGGCTTATGTGGTCCGAGGAGGTAAGCAGGGGTTAAGTGCTTTACCCAATTAAGGACACAAGATTGGGGATATTGATAATGTCGACCTTGGGTAATGTGATCAGCCTTCTTCCAGAGCCAAAACCCTGTAGAGGGACATCAAGGAACATCCAGGGCTGCAAGAAGGCTAGTCTTACAAATAGTAGATGTGTCGGCATACCTATTGAAGGTTCCTGTAGAATTTTAAACTCCTTTTTTTTTCATTCTGGTCTGTTTTGTTTTGATAATAAAGCTGACTACATTTGGTTGAATCTGAGCTGTATATTTAGTATCACCTTACAGGAAAACCATATCCCAACGTACCCTAGAGAAAGCCCCATTGATCCCCAGGGTCGGAAACCATTGGGACCAAAGCAGTAGAGTCAGAAACATGGTTCTTGTTCTGTAATTCACACTACATAGTAGTATTTTATGACTTGAATTTATGCCCAACAAATAGGTGTAGCCATGGGTAAAATTTCGATACCATTGGGTGTCGCAGGTATTTAAATTGGGGTGGATTGCTGTGCAGCATTTGATGGGAGTCAAGCGAGCTGATAAAGAGTTGCCCTATTTCTGCGGAGTTTGCATATCAGAAATGGTGTCAGATCATGTTCAATGTGAGCACTGCCTGACCTGGTGCCATGTTCGCTGTGTTCCAGCCTATAATGATCGCCACACTTGGTTTTGTGAGACATGCAAATGCAAATAAAAAATCTGAAATTTCATCTGTTTTTTGTCTGTTTCATTTTCACCAGTCAATTTAAATGCATGTACCTGATTATAATCCTATAAAAATTATCAATTACAATACATGAAGGTACAATATTAAGTATCACCTCAGTGATAATTAAAAGAATCGTTCTAATAAATGTAAAAATTCATTGAAAAATATCAGACTATTTGTACTCACTGTAGCAGGTCAAAATATTTCATTCAGAAATGTGCGTTATGGATGCAAAAATCATAACGTATACAAGATTCGTATTCATTATGACGTCATTACCCTTACGGTGAGTGTAGACAATGACATCTCCCGCCCGGTTACCGGCCGTGTAGACACGCCGTTTATTAATTCATTGTTATCATTATTGAAATTATAAATATAACTATAATTAATATCTTATTATAATAAATATTGTCATAATGTCATGTAAATCAGTTATCAATGTGAATGTATTAATATTTAATAAACCTATTTTACATTCAGCTGCAGCTTCAAGTTCAGGCTCTGCACCATCAGCCTGTTCAGCCACTGTCAACCCTTTCACCATTGCCATGAGCGAGGCAAAGACACTGAAGAAGATAACTGCCAACAAGCAAATTGTGATTGATGAGGCAGTTCTACGGTTCATCATTGACCAGATGCTGCCATTCAGCACGGTTTCCTCTGCGAGTTTCCGGTATGATAAGCAACTCTTATGCTTAATAATTTTATCGGTTTTTTCCCATAACAGAAATCTGTGTCAAGAGATGATTCCGAGCTACAAGCCTTTCAGCCGCAACAAGCTCTCTGATGTTATCCTTCCCGAAAAATACAGAGACGCTCTTCATTCGCTAAAGGAAATGTTGCGGCATGTGCCCTATGTTGCGCTGACCATAACGATGCGGTGCACCAACATCGCACCGTTTCAGTACCGGTGCACCGCATCGTTTCGTTCTCAACGGTGTGCAGCCCTAATAAAAATCTGAACGCTACAATCAATCATATGAGAATGACATAATAATTATTGACTCGAACAATCGACCACACATTGACACATAAATTGGCAAAAATATACTGTATTGTTCCTTATCGGTTTTTATTGCTAAATTGAGTGAGAATCAGTCGATTCAAACATCTTGTGATGAATTATTTGTTATGATCATTGGACCTATTGAATGATAACTTATAATTATGATCGACTGATGTGTTTGCTAAATATTGCTGCATGTATCTTAAGGCTTCACATAATTTCTAGTGCAATTAACCGAGAGCTCATCGCCAATAAGGGTCAGATATCGCTTCATCCTGGCATACCTAATGAGATTCGCTAGTCAAACGTGTTTCCAGATGTAATATTCATGTTAAGCTGAGGCAAGAGCATCCCTCCATTGTCCTAAACAATAAGCAAAAGCCAAGATGGACACCGTCCTCTTTAAACTAGTCATCGGCCAACCACTCGTTTCTCCAAGGGGTATATAACAGGCAAATCTGACAACTGACTAACCTCACCTACCAACGCTTGACACCCATCCAGTAAGATACATGACCCAACACCAGTTGCAAAGCATGAATTATGCTTAATAAATCAGTGCATCTGGAGGTGAATCATCATTGTGATATTCATCCCTACTCCGAGCCATTCGAAGTTGGGTAGGTGATAAGATTACCCAACACTGGACTGATGTAGAATCCTACAAATGAAGAAAATCCCCACGTTACTAACACTATAACTGAAGATGTTAATGATTTTATCATCCTCAAGGCGAAGCAGCCGAATCGTTTTGTGTTGATCCGTTACTATAGCATCCTTTTTTGGCGTGTCGCCTCTGGGGTGTTAGTGTTACGTCATTCGCAGTTCCACTAGCGGCAAATATGTGAACCAAACCGATTTGGCAGGAGAATCAGAACCACCAAATATGCGCTGTTCGGGTCTCTTTTATACCATGTAAATGACATGTGATTATTATTTTTTATTGCACTAGAATGATTAATTAGGGTGTATATTTCGTAAATTTGGCGTTATCTCGGGCATTATGGTTGATGTTTAAGGACTTTTTAAGGACCTGCGAATACCATGAGATACAGTAACCAGTAAAAAGCTGATAGTCTTTCTGAGCTTGATATTGATGAGGTCATTGGCAAGTATAATGCTTGATATGTTTTTTAGATCTATGCAAACCGCCGTCTATATGAACAAAATAAACTCACCCTCTACATTGTAGGACCATGTGGCTTCCTTTGCCTCATCAAACGCAGGATGCTTCACTGTCGCTCGTATCGTCACCAGACCCTCCGTGAACCCATCACACCCAGCAGAAGTCTCAAATGTGCAATTACCGCTTCCTTTGGTGCATTCTGGGCCAATCTGATTCTCTTGGCCTTCTCCGCATTTCTGGAATGCATTCACTTCCATCGGGGCTCCAGAATCACTTTCAACCAGAACATCAAATGAGATTTGTACATGATATTTTATGCTCCATATTTTGTTGTCTTTGGTAAAGTGACTATCGTCTGTGAGGTTAATGCTCACATACTTCAGATCTGAATTGAGACAGGGAACGACCCAGAAATAAGTAAAAGTTATCAGTTCTCGTCTAAGAGACTCACCATCAACAGCAACAATGTTGGTGCTCACTTGGTCGTTAACTGTTTGGGACTTCAAATAAATGGTGCAGGTGATTTCTCCTGTGTCCTCCATCCGCATTGGGTTCAGAATGAGAGTGGCTGGCGCAGTGAATGATGCACCTGGGAAGTTCCCTTGGGGTGTAACTTGGCCCTGCGCATCCACCCTCAGGATTTCGGAGGGAGGGTTGCTCTCATGTCGAAGTTCCCAGACAATGCCGTTTAAAGCGTCTCCCTCAAGGTCGTATTCCCACACCATCTCTGCCTTAGCTCCTAATGTTAGATATACATCCTCGGGTACCTTCGTGAATTTAGCTTAAAAGGAATTTGTAAGATTTTGAATTCAAAGTGAAAACAATGAACTCACTACTGAAAGCTGTAGCAATGAAAGAGGAGAAAAGTAACACTGAGCGAATCATCTTGTTTGTTGGTCACAAAGCATCAACATCAAAGACCGCATCAACTGAAAATGATACAAATGTTAACTTAATACACATTCAGACATTCCTATTGTGTAGCAACAACGTATACAGTGAAAATGTTGGGGCACAGGAGTTGAAATAAGACTCGTCTACTCTCTCAGCCTGAGAGAGTAGAGGAGTATATATATCTTTTTCTCATCTGAAAGTCTCAGATGAGAAAAAGATATTTTAAGATGGTAGCCTGAGTCAACATTTGGCCCTCTAATTATGTAGATCATATTTTAATATTAGCATGGCCTTTCAAGAAACTAGATTCTATAATACTGATACGACCAACCGTGTCACTCAGTCCCTGTGACTCATATAGCCTAACACCCTCATGCAGGCTTAGCAAACTGAGCTGGGGTTAACTCCATGGCACAGGGGTATTAGATATAAAAAGAAAAAACTTAAAAGGAAAACAAAATAACTACAAGCTTTTTTTATATGTGTTGCAATATGTTATGGCGGACAACATATAAAAACTCCCTGATGATAGACCTTGTGCCAAAAAAATCCTGACTATTTTAAGGGCTTTATGACTGTCATTGAACAGGAAGTCTCAAAAGTCAGTCATTTAGAAAAGCGAATTGATGAAATAACAAGCAATATTGACAATGCAGTTGCCAACATGACTAGCAAATTAAACACTACAATGGAAAAACAAATCGAATCCATAACAACCAACCTTTACACTGCTGTATTTGACTTAGGAGGCAAGTTAGACAGCTCTAGGTCTTGATGTATCCGGTAGCTGGGCGCAGATTACTGGAGCAACCAAAAACCCAAAAGATGTAAATCCCACTCGACCGTCTAAAGGTATCCTGCCGTCCATGAAGACAAATGAGTGGTGACTTCAACTACCCAGGAATCAACTGGCATATCATGGACCCTGTCACTCACATAGAAAAAAACCCATATATTTCTGGACTGTATCAGGGATTGCTTCCTGAGCCAACATGTAATGTTCCCAACTCGAGCACGGGGCATGCAAATACCCTCAACACTAGACTGAATATCTTAACAAAAGACGAGAATGAAATTGAAGACGAAATTGAAGACGAAATTGAAGACCTGCTAGCCCTAAGCCCACTCGGCAAAAGTGACCACGTATGCCTGTCCTTCACAGTCAAATGTGGTAAACTTAAAACTCTATAAAAGAAAGAAAGGTATATTTCTACGACAAAGGCAACTATGTTCAGATGAAAGCCGAATTAAACAACCACCAGTGGCCACACCCATCGGAAATGGACATAAACAACCTCTATGACCACTTAAGAACCACCCTGATTGACATCCAAGAGAAGTATGTCCCATTTATAAGGTAACCTCAGGGCCAAGAAAACACAAACCATACCAACTGACACTAGAAGACCAAAAAGCAATAAAATACAAACACAAAACATGGAAGAAATACTCTCAGACAGAGACAGGTCCAAGCTAATTCAAGGAGTATACTAGGGCAAGAAATAAGGTCACCAAGATCATTAGACGAGCAAAGAGAGACATGGAAAGCAACATTTGCTCCAAAGTGGAAACCAACCCCAAACTATTCTGGAAGTTCATAAAATCAAAAACGAAAACTGGTTTGGTTTAACTGGTTTGGCTAGCACAGACCAGGCAAAGAGTGAGGCCCTAATCATCATTTTTTTCATCTGTTTTCACAAGAGAACCCGATAGACCACTCCCTAAATTCACTCTACCAAATAATATACAAGCACCTCCAATTGACCCTCTAGAAATAACCCTTGAAGATCGATGTCCAAAAGAAACTCGCATCTCTCAAACATAATAAATCACCTGGCCCTGACGGTCTACACCCAAATATTGTTAAGGAGGTATTTGAGGAAATAACGAAGCCCATGTTGAACATATTTAAGAAATCAATGCAAGAGGCAGAGCTACCCCACTACTGGAAAAAAGCTATCCTTACCAAACTCGACAAGTACCTTAGATGAAACAAATATTAAAAAAGACTTGAGCATTATGATAGACAATAAACTCACCTTTAGGCAACACATAACAGATAAAATTAACAAAGCTAATAAAACATTAGGAATAATAACATGTTCTTTTTCAAATTTAACTCCAAAAAATCTCAAACGACTGTATACCACAATGGTCACCACACCTAGAATACTGTGGAGCAGTTTGGTATCCTAAGAGACATTAGACAAATTGAAGGTGTCCAGAAGATCCACTAAGCTATCCACCGAATTAAGAAACTTCAGCTACAAGGAGAGGCTCCACAAACTAAAATCGCCAACTCTGGTGCACCGCAGAATGCGAGAAGACCTCATTGAGGCATATAAAATATTTAATTATTACTCTGTCAATTCCTCTGAACTATTGACTCTACACAACCCAACAACAACAAGGGGACCAAGTTTTAAACTAGCTAAAAGCAGATCAAAAACTACCTTAAGATCACATTCATTTTCCCAATCAATAGTTTCATCCAAAAACATAAATTTAAAAACAATCTAGATAAATACCTAAGAACCCACCCAACCCTTTATAATTTCGAAACCAAACCTAACCCGTCTGTCACCAACACCCGGAACGACGAATGAAAGTCGATCTGCGAATAGAAGCATGAAATGCTTGCTTGCAGGATCATCCTAAGGTATCCTAAGGTAAGGTTTATTATTTCATTCGCGTATTACCTTTGTCGTGTGGTGCTATATTCGGATCTGGCAAATTTGATTACCCGGTATGTATAAATCTTAGTATATATGAGGGAATAGATACACAACACTTGTGCAGAATATAAAGTCTCTTAAGTTGCATTTAACTTACAGGTAAGTCTCGTTTAATCTTTGGATTTTACTTGAAAATTTTGCTATTTTTATCCCTGATTTTCAAATTCCGTCATCAATAATTTCCTTTTATTTCATAAAATACTGGGCATAATGGCTTCAAACCTCTCCATAAATTACCTAATGCATCCTTATACACATAGGTCTTCAGTGAATTAAATTGTTGGTTCACTTGCCGAATTACCCGGAACTCCAACCCATATTAGTAAGCTAGAGAAAGGATGAAAGACAAGAGAAATAACTCATAACTATTTATGCATATTATAAACCTTACATTGCGCTCAGATATCTTAGGGAAAGTCGTTATCCGACTAAATTATTAGTTTCACGTTGAGCTAACATTGAATCAACGCCAATCCAATATTGTTGTATTTCTACGTTTAAACAAACCTTACAACACATACTTTGCAGACACAAAATAGGCCCTCAACATGTACAACAAACCACATATTATTCTTACTAAATACACATATCGATGATCCCAAGGTTTGAGTTTAGGGATCGAGCTGCGTAGCGGCGAGGTGTCTTTGGAAACGGCGATCTGCGGTCAATATTCCCATGCTAGTTAACGGCATGAATGAAATCAACAAATTTTCAAATAGTAACTTACATAACCATTTGTATAACCACCGCAATAACCAATGTTGCAAAATCATGATCGACAATGCGTAAGAATACACATCAAGCAAAATCAAGTAAAACGATTGTCATGCTACAGCTGGGATTTTTTTGGCACAAGGTCCGTCGGGGAGTTTTGATATGTTGTTATTGGCGGCACATTGCAACACCTATCCAAAAATTAGCTTATAGTTATTTTTTGGAAACCATTAGTGAACACACCGGTATGTTGCCTAGTCCAGTTTTAGTCAACACGCCCAAATTGAAACCTGGTTGACCGAGCTCCAGTCATGTTTCAGTGTATAATATATAATATATGTATTATACAATGTATAATACATATATAATACAAATAAAAATTACAAGGTGATCAGAAAACTCAAGATTCGGATAACGATTGAACAGTTAACGCAAAAGTAAGCGCAAAATACTCGAGAGACGAAAGTGAAACTGACGAATTTCCATTCAAAGAATTGATGCGACGTACGGCAATCGTACATACATTAGCGAGCACGTGCGTACTGTCTGTATGGCAGAAAGAAGTATACCATATACAGCGCTGCCTTGTACTGACTACTGGATACTGCAGTACTTCTTCTCGCGTCGCTTTCTATACTTTTGATATATTCTAAAAATAACAGATTTTCTTTGTGACATGACACTGGGTTGTCACCATAATTATACGCCTTGTCTCAGCTTCCCAATATGTCGATGTGTGCATACAAGAAGTAAGGCATGAAGGGAGGCATGACAAATCACACATTAGTACATTACGCACGGGCTTGATGACTATTACCGTACTACAAAACAGGCCGGGCCTGGCGAGCAATCACTTCGTTATTTTTTTCCCTTTTTTTATCGTAATACCCCGATACTACCAGTATAAAACAATAATATATGGACTCATTATCATTATGGAAGTGATGATATGATTATGATATACTCATAATGATATAGACTAATAGAGGCTTGGAATAAGACATATATGTATGTACCTTGAATGTACCTTGAATGTTGGGCCGAGGTGAGTTAACAGCTCTTATACTAGTTATAGGCCCCTCTCATAAATTTTTTTCATATATATTATATTATATACTATAGGGCATATAATAATATATTAATATTCTCGTTCCAGGCTTTTATATCTCCACACCCCAGCATAGATGGGCTTTCCATCTCAAAACTCTGTTACTCTCTGGTAGGACACTCTGTAAGGACATTTGGGGAGGGTCAAACCCCTATCAAACCCCCAGCTTAGTCCAAGTTCAGTCCAAGGCTCCACCAACTGGGGTGTGACACTGACTGATCGAGTGACAGGGTCACGGTGACCGATCGCCAGATTCATCTGTGCCACCGTAACTTGGGTAAAGATTTTTATGAGTCAAGCCAGTTATTCGAAGAGTCTTGAACTTACGGTTTACCAGGCCACCTCACTAACAACACAGGTCATAGACGCCCGAAACACAAATATAGTAACAAACACTAAACAGCAACCGGCGAGAGAATAATCCAAAAGACATTCGTCGATTGGTCGATGGAGTTCCGCTTGCGCAAAACGAATGCTGAATGATTGAATCCGCCCGTATCTGAGCAAGAGTTACTCCTCTGGATAATTAAGAGGTGTTCTTCTCAGCAAGATGTGTTTCTCTTGTTCAGATACGGGCGGATTTACAGCGCTGTCTTCTGCTCTTACCACAATTCAATTCATCAGAGCATTCATCGGTTGTCTTCAGTTCATCGATGTCTCACACTCTTTGATGTTTCTCAAATTTTGTGGTTATTCGCAAAGTTTTTATGGTTATACTGAATGTTCAAGAAGAGAAAGATCATATACAGCGCTTCTGGAAAAATGCGTTATGATTTCAGGCTTGATCTCTTGGAAATTTGATTATTCATGTACTTAGACGCAATCCAATTAATATTATTATGGCCGCAAAAATTTTCATTAAATTATTTCTTCTTACCACTTAACATAAACCAATGATTTTAGCAGTAGACTGTGACAGCATAAAAGGGCAAAAACACAAATCAACTATTAAATCGTGCCATATCAGACACGCACGTAATTCAGAAAATATATAGTTCTAAACAAGTGGAAAAAGAGAGATAAAGAGAGACGGTAGTAATAAACGTATAAAAAACAAAGAGAACACTAGAAATCAAATTGGAAATCCTATATGCCGTGGGGGTTCGAGATCCGATCAGGCCACGGACGTTATGATTGTATTCCGTTATAATTGTAATTTTTCGATGACTCTGCAGTGCTGCCCAACTGCGTAACAAGGCCGGGTGCTGTGTAGTACTGTCTATGGCGGTATGCAGGATAAAGAACCCTTGGGATTTATCGATAAGAGTCGGAGGAAACCCCGATCCCGAGCCTTCTGTTTTGGCGCCGTATCATCCGATTGGTTTGGGTGGAGCCGTAAAGCCCTATCACATCACGTAAGCAGAGACGAGCAGAAGGAGGGAAGGGATAAATGCAAGCGCATGTAGGTCTATAAGGGAAATGCGTTGGGGAACATTGCGATCAAGGAATTCCCCTTGAGCAAGTTACTCTTAACAAGCAAGATGCTGCAGCCATTCAGATATTCCAACTGTATAAACATCCATCCTTGCACCGTGGCAGGTTAATCACGTGGGGAAGTATTCAAGCCCCCCGATGAGCATCCCTCTGCTTCGGTATTGTGATCCTGCTTCAGTACAACTACTTGATAGTCAAACAATCTGGTTTATGAATTTTAAGACGAGAGTGTGCACAAACTGCAGACCTATCGTTTTTCATACAAACTTAATATATACCGTACCCAGGTACCGTAATGTACTCGTATCTCGTTCAACTCAGTTTCAATCGCGTTTCACGATGCTTAGATATTCGTATGATTAGATATATGTATGTCGTACAATTAATAAACACAAATAATTCGACAACACGGATGAAGAACTGGACATAAATATAGGAAAAAGATATGGTTATAGGCACTCGAATCAATAGTGCATTGTGCGGTATTTCTACTTAACAGTAGCTAACACGAAATTTGCACCACGTAAGTATCTCTGCATGGTTATACAGATGCAATTATATTATAATAATTCTTTAACGCTTGTTATGTAGTTGTGTTGGAAGTCTAAAATTCCGGATGTACAGCTGTTGATTTTTTTCCTTGGGATTTTCTCCATGCCAATAAAATATCTCTAAGCTGAAATGAAGCCGATATTATCCTCAACTTCCTGGTCTGAATGTGAACAGGATTTTGCTGAAGTTACTTCGATAATAAAGTGAAACTGGTGTTACATTGTAACCGATATTATTTCAGTGGATTTGTATAAATTCTTCTTATTATTTTTCTCACAAAGGAAGTATTCATTAATATTGGGTGCTATTTTGTGTTCTGATATTTTGTGGCTCTTAGCTGTGAACGGATTGGTGAGTGAACACATTGTATTCGGATGGTACTTGACACAAGGTAATTTAACGCTAAATGAATAATGTACAAGGAACTGTCGAACAAACTTGACTGCCTTTTACTCGACCTATGCATCATAATTGTAGTCTCACATCCTTCTTAAGAACTGTTTCCTGATCTTCCAGATGCAGCCGTCAGCATGGCGTCTTGGCGTATTCTTCTTGTTGCATTTTGTGTTCTTCACCGTGGAAATGGACAAGGTCAGTGCGAGTAGAAAATAAATGGTTATGTTCGGTTTTTGATTGGTTTGGAATTTGGATCCTTGGCTGAAGTTCGGAAGTAGAAAGCTTTGAAATTAAAAGCATATGCTGCGTTGTAACAGGCATTCATAATTGCATGGGTGTCTGGCTGGTGCTGTTATACGTTGCTGAATACAATATTCAACACAATTATTAGCCAAGTCTCAATCCAAGCCACGCTAGATATAACGTCCTTGTTTGTAAGTCTGCAAATTATTAATGGTGAAATCGTGTTGCATCGATTTAATTCTACATTTTTATACATATACCGTTCAGCTAACATGAAGGCAATAAATGATTAGTTTGTTTTCATCTAACTATCGAAAACTATTATTAAAAACATACTAAAATGTGACAATGCCTTCCTCCCATTCAAAGTACAGCTGCAATAAACTCCATGTTCGTTCTAATAAAAAAATCAACAGATTTCGAAGCAGTGATATGCTTGACTTTCCTATATCAATTAGGCCTCTATCAGAACTGGTGGACATTATAAACTTTGAGTTAACTCTTTCAATATAATAATAATATTTTTTTTTTTTGAAATATCGAATATTCGTGCTGGCGCGATGCACAAAGAGTTTTCTGGTTTTTTTTTGTTTTTTTTTTATTTTTGTTTTTTTTTTTTTACATACATCTAGTCTGAAATTTGTACATAATTATTATGCAGTTTGATTTGAGTGATTTTTATTAAAAAGAAATGAAAAGAAATGAAATATGTTTATTCATAAATTGTATTCATCTCAAGTTGAAATTTATAAACAAGAAATATTTAAGAAAGAAATATTTATGAAATGAACTTTAACTTGAGATGAATAAAATTAATCGACAAACACATTAATATACAACCGAGGATCATATGAAATGGTGATAATATGATTTTATGAACATCTTTTTGCTTTCAGTTTTTGAGTCTTCGCCTGGATTAATAAAGGTTGAAGAAGGAGAGGATGTTGAACTCAGATGGCACACAACGGTCGAACTTAGAGGAGACATAACATTTTACCATACATCTTATGACGATGAGAATAAACTCTATAAGATCATATTTTCAACGCACTACAAGCACGGAAGATGCAACGATAGCTGTGAATATCTGAATGGTGAACGTGAATCAGGAATCAAAATACCGAATGTCAGAACAGCAGACGCTGGCAAATACTTCATCCAGGCTAACAATAGAATAAATGACGATGCTGTCATCTACGTCTTTCGTGAGTTCGCCCTTTGATTTAAGTTGTTATTTAAGTAATCCGAATGCGCTTTTGTTTTATAAATTTAAATACAATTATCGCTTTGGTGGATGCTAAGTAAAAGTATGTATATAATAATAGGTATGAAATAAATACTGGTATTATCGTGAAGGGAGTCCGTATACACAGAGTCTACGCGGCAGATTAATTATATATGAAAACATTGAAGGCCTATAGTTATCTAAATGACCAAAGTTAATGAATGAAGGTTTGCTCAGATAAGTATGAAGCCGAGCTCAGTTTGTTGCACAAAGGTGTGGGATAATAAAGAGCGCCACAATAAACCACCGACCCAGGAATGGGTTGGGGTTTCAGGCCGTTTTATCATGGATTTAATTTTTAAGAACATTTATTCAAATCAATTCTATGTGTAGTAAAAATACAAAATAAATACAAAATAACAATTAAAGTGTTCTATTCCGATTTATAAATAATGACATTCGATGATAAAAAGATTATTAATTTTGATAAATATTCACGGGATGGCTGAAAAACAGTATTATTTTTACATAACTGATGCCGCGATGGCGACAATACATGAATGCATTAAAAGTTATAAAATAAAAGTTGGAAATATAAACTCTTTGGCTAATTGGTAACCAATTGTGTTCGAATCTTGGTTTTCATAAAGTAGAGTCATTTGCACCATAAAATATCTCTAATACTGCACATTTCATTAAAAATTTTCTTTTTCTAATAATCGTTTAACCATCAAAATAATCAAATGAGCAGAAAAATAAGATAATTTACCGGTGTACATGTTTTTGCATTTATCAAATATCAAATTTAAACAAGGATTCATCGTAAATATGGCAAACGGTTTGGGGAAAAAAAATTACTTGCAGACTGTGAAGAATATATTATTTGTAAAGGCAAACATGGATTAGCTAATTATTAATCCGTTTTGATGATCGGCGCGTTTCTTTTGCATCTAAGTAGACCTATATATTTTCAATTCCATTTCACATCTTTTAATTCGAATGGCGCTCTTGTCCATTTCTTTATCTATAATCTTATTATACTCCGCATACCATATCGCGTGAATAGGGAATGGGTTGCTATTATTGAGTTCGATGCGTAGGTTGGTCATGTCACGTGGTATTTGTAATGTTGTAGTGTTGTAATTTATTTTCATTATTCAGCGATCTGAGAAGACCTCTTTTTCGTCATTCAACATCCTCTGGGGTTGGCGATTAAGTTGCGTCAGAACTGTTATATTCCAACTGTAATATGGGCTAGCGATTGTGCTGGTTCAATATGGTTTCAAAAACAGAAATAACTGTATAAATACAATGTATATTTAATAAATAGATTACTTAATATCCAATAACCCCCCCCCCCCACACACACACACACGCACACACACACCCTCTCAAAAATAGTAAATTTCCCCCTCCCAATAATAGTTGTTTGTAATTGTTTGCAGAGTTAAAATCTCTCAGTTTTTACAATCGACCTTTTTTTCAGAAAAACCCAACAAACCTCTTTTGACGAGCGATTCCGATGAAGTCGAAGAAGGTGATGACGTCAAGCTCACGTGTAACAGTAGCTCAAATTCCCTACCGGCCGACAATCGTTCAAATGTCACGATGAACTACCTTTGGAAAATAAATGGGCAAGACTATGATGAGTGTGATGTTGATGTGTGCACCATTACTGGTATTAGGAGAGAAAACTCAGGCTTCTCTTTCGCGTGCATTGCTAGTGAAAGTGGATCTCGAATGCAGTCTGATTCAAGTGAACGCTATATCCTCGATGTCCAATGTGAGTACGTTATATCTTTCTTCCTTTTTTTTTTGTACTTTTCATGTGGCGCAAAAGCGATCATGCTTCTGCCACTACATTATTTTCGCACCTTCTATGTTATGATTGAATAAAATTATGATTATTATTATGATTATTATTATGATTATGATTATGATTATGATTATGATTATGATTATTATTATTATTATGATTATGATTATGATTATGATTATGATTATGATTATGATTATTATTATTATTATTATTATTATTATTATTATTATTATTATTATTATTATTATTATTATTATTATTATTATTATTATTATTATTATTATTATTATTGTTGTTGTATCTAACTGAAAACATATTCCTCTGCTTCCGATGAATTTATAAATTTAAAGTTTTGAACGGTATTGCAATAACTTGTATTATCAGACTTACCAATTGTATACAGTATTCATTGGAAAGTTCAAAGCCCCCATATGTTGTATTTGCAGATGCTCCTGGAGCTGCTTCCATTCAGGGTGATGGAAATGTTGTGGCAGGAGATGACATCACTCTCACGTGTTCAACTGTTGATCGTGGAAACCCAGAGGGAACTTACAAATGGAAGAAACCAAATAGAGGCACTCAAGATGGGAAGAATCTGAATATTGAGAACTTGAATGTGGATGGAGATGAAGGGAACTACGAATGCTATGTGGAGAATGATGTGGCTCAGGGAACATCAGCAACTCACACCCTCACTGTGAATAGTGAGTTGTCTTCTTGCTCTCTATTGCATGAGTGTGAATACCTTGATTGCGTTTTCTTTCAGGTGTGCCTGGTGTTGAACGGAATCTTGATTCTGAGAAATCAGTCGTCAACACGGATGATTCATTCTCCGTGAGTTGTGCATTCAGAGCAAAGCCAGCTGCAAGTGTTGTGTGGAAGAGAAAGGATGACTCCGCTCTGCCTTCTCACATCTTCTCCTTCTCATCCAGTCAAGAGGCAGATGGGAAGTTCAACGTGAGATTTTATAATTCAGTCCAATTGTGTTATAAACATGGATTATTCTATCCTTAAAGATCACTACAAGTACTCTGACATGGTCAGGGACTGATGCAGATGCACGCAGAGGCCAAGGAGGCAAGATGTTCTGTGAGGCTGACAATGGCATCAGAGATCCTGTGAAGTCAAACACCATGGATCTCACTATTCAGTGTTAGCAGCATTTTCAATCTACTCCGTATTCCTGGCTTTTCTTCATAAGCATTATTCTAAAGTTCAAATCCTCCAAATATACAAAGGACTAGATTCGATTGAAATGACGATATGTTTTTCTTGATATATACTTTGATATACACCCTGTTAAGATTACATGGATGCTTCTAACTACTTTACACGATGTTTCATTATAGCATATGTAATTATGATTATATAAACTCTGCCTATGCCAGTCTTTACGATTTAAAATAGCCAGGTGAGCAATTTTTAGCTCTCCTAAAATGCTATAGGCGAGCAATTTGCTCAGCTAAACACAAGTAATCAAAATTAATAACTATTACTAAGTTACCAGTTCGGCCCTTTTTATGTTTGCTACTTTTCTTTGCGTTGTATTTCAAATTAGTTATGAATGAAATGTAGATTCAAATCACACTGATTTTTAGTGGATTTTATGGGTATGGAGGTGTTGACATTTGCCTGATCAGGTTGATGACCAGATTCAGATTTAGGATTGGTCGGTTTCTCTAACTCCAGAGCCACTGTATGGGCCATACCAGTAATGTGACATGAAAGAGCATGCTTCTTGGTACCACTTCCAATACCTCAACCTCTTTTACAATCGCTAATGCTTGCTGCATTAACTTTTAGCGCCGTCGCAAAGCAAAACTCAAACCATTGCTATGTTACTTCGAGTTCGCATAATTTATTTTCCCTGGGCGCCGATCGGACTCGGCCTCTTGGGCATAAAACATTAGCTTCCATATAAGGCGATCGGTAATCTTGATTCGAGGCCGGCCGCCTCCGAAGACAAACGCGGGAAAAACAAAGTCTCTTACTCAACATGCGACCTCTCGCGAACGTAAACAAGATACTATTTTAGCCGAGCAACTTTTCGCTCGCGTGAATCATTTTTGCGCGAGCAATGGCGAGCGGAGAGCAATTGCTCACGTGAAAACGAATATGCATGTAGACCTTCGGGCAGCGCGTGCACGGGATTGCTTCAATCTCCCAAGAGGCAATCAGCGAATACTGAGAGGTCAGAAGGCCAAAGTGCAATTAGCGAATACTGGCGGTCAGAAGTTCACCGAGAACAAAGAACCGGGAAGCAAGCGCATCCATCACTGTCAGATAGCAAATACTTGGAAGGCACCGATCTACTGCATTTTTTATTAGGAACACAGGCTGCCCCACATCCATGGTTGTAGTATATAAGACATGAATATTTTCCATACGTCCATTCCTTCACATCTCTACACCGCTTCTCTTTGTCTCTCTCGTGCTCACTCATCCCGTGCGAACCACACACCAAGATACTCTTTGCAGAACTCATTTTTGACACTACTTGGAATATTTTGTTGAAGGTAAATTAAAGCTAATATGAAGTGATTGGTTGAGTCTTCGTTATTACGAGCTTGGAACTTACCATCCAACTATAGTGCATAATTGATGTAGTATTGGAGTCACTGCGCCATACCCCCTTAATTAATGGAAGCTTTCATTATATTTTTTTTTCAGCATCTCCTGGCTTGAAAAAAGCAATTCCTGTAAGTCAAAAGCACGGCGTGACAGAAGGAGCCAGCGTCTACTTCTTCGTTGAAGCTCTCAGCAATCCAATTCCTGATTTCCAGTGGAAACGCACCTTCAATAACGGAACCAATGTCAACCTCCCAAGTGACGACTCTGGCAACAAATCCAATTTGACGATCACTAACATCAAAATGGAAGATTTCGGCAATTACACTGTTTCAGCTCAGAACCTAATTGGTCGATGGGAGGATGTTGAGTTTGAATTACGAGCAGTGGGTGAGTCAACGCGGTTTGATGACGATTCTTCTTAATTATCTACTGGTTTCGTTATCTAGGCAAGCCACACCCTCCCACGAAGCTTTCGTATGAAGCAACCGCCATAAGTCTTACTCTGTCTTGGACCCCTGGATGGGACGGTGGACCCCCTCAAACCTTCACAATCACTTACTCAACTGACGGATTTGCGACAAAGATCACGAAAATTCCCGATTCACCAGACTCCGGTCGGATTTCATACAAACTGAGTGAAGGAATATCCACAGAAAAGGCGTATTCAGTTGCAATACTTGCAATTAATAGCCAAGGGTCGAGTGAAGTCGTTTCGTGGGATCCCATCACAACTCCAGGTGTGTGACATTGAGATTTGACACAAACTTCCGACTGATTGAATTGCTCTGATATCAGATTACCCGCTTTTCACCGTGAATAGCATTCGCATCGAGGGAGAACAGGCTATGATAAAATGGACCCTGGACAAAGACTTGGCGGACAGGGTGCTGGTCAAGGCTGCAGACACCACTGACCGCCAAAATTACATTGAGACAAATGTGTCTGATTTCGAACACGAGCCGATAGTTGCTGAACTTCCGTCTGCTCTCGACTTCGTGTTCAATTTCTCCGTCTACAAACAGGATGATCTGCTGGTCTTCAAAGCTGACGTCGAACGTAAGAATTGAGGATTGGTTGAGACATTTATTGATTCTCTTTACAGCGAGTGGTGGCGCCAATATAGGTCTGATCATAGGAGTTGTTGTAGGAATCATCATCGCACTTAGTGTCGTGGCGTTCTTCGTGATTCAAAAGTTCAGGAAACCCAAGAGTACGCATGCAGCCCGCGTTGGAAATTCTTTGATACTTTACGTTCATGCATTTTCAGAGGGAGATAAAATAGAGTTAGATCCCAAACGGTCAGCCTCTTCTACAATATTTTTGTCTCTTAATTATTTTCATTGTTCGTTGATTTAATGTAAATTTAATATTCTTGTTGAGATTGCAAATTGGATGCTTGTTGAAGTTGGCAGACGCAGTTCCTGCCGGGGGTACTTTTTGTTTGCAACAATGATGATGGAATGGCAGTTTGAGATTGGGTGTTCGAGCAATATTTCAAGATCACTCGAATTTTCATTTTCGATTTTCGATTTACGAGCAATCAACCAACAGACACCTGTAAATGGAACACGGGACATTTTCTCCTTAACAATCTCGCTAAATTTCGCTCGCCATATACTGTGCTAGCTTTTCAACGAACCTTAAAAATGCCAAGCTTCCGTTATATTCACGTTGAATTTCGTTGCTTTGATATTTCTATGAGTGAAGAAACCACAATAATTGCGCTAGCTGATCATTTTGTTTCTTTCGTGGCACAGCGCTTTTAATTCCAAATTGCATCAGTTGGGTCAGTGAAGCATTTCTTATCCGTCTTTTGCATGGCTTTTATTATCTCACCTGATTAATTAGGAGTCGTTATGGGAATCGCCTCCGACGTAGGGATTCATAAAAGAAAATTCAATTTAATAAAAGTGCATGCATTTATCAGGTCTCCATAGTAATATTGCATGTATATCGCAATATTTTAATTGAAGTAGAATCAACTCATTTATGAATAATTCATTTATCTGTTCCTGCAAATACACTCGCACATTGATCAACCATTTTTTCGCGAACTCGATAATTCGATTGCACACGTATTCAGCTTATTGATCTGCATCGTCACTCGCTAATCAGTTTTGGGCTGTTGGACACAATTCATTTATGTATAAGGCAATATAAATTATATGCTTTTGCTGTCATTTGCATGTTCCATGTTTACTGTTAATCTCGCATCTCTTCTAATTGATATAAGTTCTTTTTGTATATTCCTGCCATTCGATAGGCCTTTGCTACATTGCATATGGATACAACTGTCGTGCTGATATCAGTATATATCAACATTGATTTATCTTGCTGATAACATCCTATGAATATCAACTCGATGAGAACAACAATTTGATGAAAGTATTATAAGTAATAAATACCCCAATGTGCTCAAGTGAAGTGGATATTGCTTTCTCAATTCACTCGACTTTCTCATTGTTTGTTGATCTCTTCTTTCAAGATGAGGATGGTGAGCTGACAGTGGACAACGACCTGTACACTGGATCCAGGCCACGTCAATCTGAGGAAAACGGAGAACTGTACGCTGAGGTAATCTCACTGAGGTATTTCAACATTCATCAAATTCATGGAGATATGTGTTGTAGGTCGGTTCTAACACAAAGAAACCCAAAAGCAAAAAGAAGAAATTTGCTCTGAAACCAGGTCCCGATGACATCTATGCACAAATTGACAAAGCCAAGAAGAGCAATATGCAAGGTAAGAGATCGCATCCAGGGCAGTGAACTCGCCATATTGAGATACCGGTATGACGTCATTGGTGGTCCGATGGATCCACCCCCAGTTTCGTAAGACATGGGCATGCATATAATAATAGTTACGGTTAGGTTTACGTATCATGATATCTAACTATTTGAAACTTTTACCACGATAAAACCTTTATGT
Source organism: Capitella teleta (assembly GCA_000328365.1). Lineage (NCBI taxonomy): Eukaryota > Metazoa > Annelida > Polychaeta > Capitellidae > Capitella > Capitella teleta. The sequence goes on from KB292092.1 coordinate 136,538, forward strand.
GAATCTCATTACTAATGCTATAATATATACACTTGGAATGTAATATCAGCTGAAATAGGATGCTTTCAAAATCTGTACTGTTCTTCAGAATCCGGTTCGTCTAATGCATGAAAGAGGATATCTGTGGTATATCATCTCCGTTATGTTAACAGCTGAACGCTATTTTGTTTCATGCGTACACTTAATATACTTGCACTTTTTTAGTTTTGACACCTTTATCTGAACAACAGGCAGGTGTTGTATATAGAAGACCATTGATTGATAACAGCTTGGATCTCTTTGGAAGGGAACAGGGGAATTTATTGATGACAATCCATGCAAAATGCAATTATAAATGCAAAATGGTATATTGGATGTATTATATATAAATTTTATGATTATTTAAGTACACTGAAAGAATAAACCAGGAAATACAAATGATACACAAATTTGTCCTAACTTTAAAACAGTTTGAGACGTTCCACGGAAGGGCGCAGAGAACACGAAGGATTAATTGAGACGGTGATATGATTCAAATTTTTAGAGCCTTGACAATTAGGGGGATGTTTTGAGGATTGAAGGAGATTGGATGAGGAGGAGAAGGCAAAGATTTATGTAATGAGCTTTGAAGGAAGATCTTTGTGAATGCATGTACTGGTATATGCGTGAAAATATCAATGATACTCGCATAAGAGAAGAGATTGTTGATGGGAATGATGCTGTGTTCAGGAAAAAGAGGAGCGGATGGGATTCTAGGTGGGGAGTTTGTGATAATCAAGGCAGCAGGTCAGATGATGTTCTTTCGGGTGACACAAAAGGTGGGATTGTGAGTTTGAGCTCCATATTTAAAAACAGTAATCTAGGTAGAGTTGAATGAAGGAATTCTAAAGCATTCTTAACATTACATAAAGATATGTAATTGTGTATTATATCTGTTTTTGAGGTTATGCAATTCAATTCAATCTGAGTTAACTGTTTAGCCATGTTATAATCAATTTGCTATTTATTCCTTTGCTAATTTACGGCGCATGGGCGTACCATGTGCATCAATGTATACTTTTAATTTAAGTATTGGTCCCGGCAAGCGTACATAAGTATCAATCGTTATGTTATTGTACTAGTATGCAATGCACTATACGCTAACATGTTTACTAGCTGTTTATCACTGCATTCAATAAGCTAACAAATCCTCCATTCTAAACTACTTTACTACTCTTTGCATAGAATACACTTCACTCGCTTGTAGCAAGGATTTGTGTAGACAGAATGCCGTCTGAACATTATCATATACAGACGGAGATACAACTGTATATAAAACTGGAAGTTACATGAAATGAGCATGAATTCAGCGCTCAATTTCAGACGTTCGTGGAAAATTGTGCAATTTGGCAATTAAGAACACTAATACCAGCCACCAACTTATGCACACAAACTATAATCCCGATATTTTTTGCGACCTAATTAAATAATAAAATACACAAACTATATCCTCTGTTTATAAATAAAACCACTTGAACGATCGATTGAACAAATTATCAAATTCTCACTCACTCATTGACCTTCTAGCTTGACCTGATCTAAATTTGGAAATGAACCAGCTTTGGGATCCTTCATTATTTCAATTGCAAAATGTCGTTCAAATTGCTTCATTACTCCTTCATTATTCCAGCATCTCTTACTCATTGACTGCATGTTCTCGAAGAGTTATGATTAAATGGTTGAAAAGAAGCGAAATCACACACAATCGCGACACATTTTTGCGCAAGGTATGCTCCCTTGACACACTTATGCAAATGAGGCGAATGGCTGAGTGCGCTAGCACTTGTAAACATCTTGAAATGTCGGCATAAATCTGCCGAGTTTATTAGGAAATAGTGGACGGAATCTAATTTTGAATAGTGTGGCGTTTCTAGAATAGATGATTTCACTACCAAATTTTCAGCGTGTCTGCCAATGCCCACGGGTTTTGTCGCCAGAAAAACTTCCAGTTTACAAGTATCATCAGCGGAGATCTGAGATCGCCGCTGACGAATAGGCTTGGATTTGTGAAGTATATACCCTGAAAACACGCCATGAAGCAATTCGACAAGGTTCTCTTTTTTTTGGGGGGGGGGGGGGGGTGGGCTTATTTAACCACGGAATCCTGAAGCCTGACGGCTTATGTAGTCCAAGGAGGTATAGACAACACTTTTATTATATTTTTGGCCCCTTCAAAGAAACGACGGCCATGTGTTACACAGATATAATCATGCTGATATCAATGTATATATTAGCACAGTTTCACCGTGCTGAGATCAGCTTATGTAATATGTACTAGTATATCAACTTGATTAACACTGCAGTTTGTAATTACTCTAAATAATAAATATCCCTATGGGCTCAAGTGAAGTGGAAAATAATTTATCTATCAACTCAACTCTCACACTATATTATATTTTTATATCTTCTTTCAAGATGAGGATGGTGAGCTGACAGTGGACAACGATCTGTACACTGGATCCAGACCACATCAATCTGAGAAAAACGAAGAAATGTACGCTGAGGTGAGCTCGCATCTGCGTTTGTGTATACGAAATAAATACGAATGCAAGCTATTATTGAGATATTTCAATAATCATCGAATTCATTACGATATGTGTTGCAGGTCGGTTCTAAATCAAAGAACCCCAAAGATAAAAAGAAGAAAGTTACTCCGATACCAGGTTCCGATGATACCTATGCACAAGTTGACAAAGCCAAGAAGAGCAATGCACAAGGTGAGAGATCGCATCCAGGGCAGTGAACTCGCCATATTGAGATGCCGGTATGACGTCATTTGTCGTGCGATGAGTCCACCACAAAGTTTCAATAGGCATGCGCAAACGGTTGGGTTTATGACTCCTTGATCCAAATCTCTTTGGGCGGAAGACCAGGACCAGGGTTTCCCAATACTCCTATAGATTAATGCCAATTAAGGATTCTTTATTCTGCAGTTGCACACGTCACTTGGCCTTGCAATAGTATGCAGTTGCCAAAATTGCAGAGTCAATAAAGAATTGTCACAAATTAATGACCACACACAGTCATATATACTGTCTCTCCGTTCAGGTCTTATACTCGGATCCACAATGTTTGCTGCATCGGATTGCCGTGTCATTTGGACGTTGAAAGCAGAATTTAAACGTCGAAATTCAATTCAGAAGGCCATAGTCCCATCCATTATGTCATAGATTCTGATCAATTCTGATCTAGTTCATTATTAAAATCAAGATACTGAACTGGTACAAATAAATCTGTTGATGATCGAAATTTAAAATATTCATTGCACTTCGTATAAGCATAATACTATTATAGCATTTATAACACAAAAGTATCGTCTTCATGGGCATAATAATGGCTCTATTTGCATAGGTTACATTTCACTCGTTCACACCGCAAACATGTGCAATCAATCTACATCAGCATGATTAATTTTGCTGATATTAGCTTATGCATATCAATTTGATTAAAACAGCAGTTTGCAATTTGATACAACTAAGTTAGGTAATATATATCCCAATGGGCTCATGTGACATTGATGTTTGACATTGATGGATTTTCTAAGATTTTGTTTTTTATCTTTTCGGATGAATGATCGTATAAAAGATAATTAGGAATGGTAATTGCAGGGACAGCATGCCATAATTGTGGCTATAAATGAACTGGTGTGAATTATTCTGTCAATCACTAACAATATTTATATATAAATTGATATGATTTCTCATTATTAATTGATCTCTTTTTTTTCAAGATGAGGATGGTCAGCTGACAGTAGACAACGATCTGTACACTGGATCAAGGCCAGATCAATCTGAGGAAAACGGAGAAATGTACACTGACGTGAGCTGGCATCTGCGTTTGTGTATACGAAATAAATACGAATGCATGCTATTATTGAGATATTTCAATAATCATCGAATTCATTACGATATGTGTTGCAGGTCGGTTCTAAATCAAAGAAACCCAAAGACAAAAAGAAGAAAGTTGCTTCGAAACCAGGTCCCGATGACACCTATGCACAAGTTGACAAAGCCAAGAAGAGCAATGCACATGGTGAGATAATACATAATATCAACGCAGAACTACCTTCATTAGGTGGTGTCTCAAGAGACCATGTTTTGTTTTACACTAGTTCACAATTATAAAACACCATCAAGTACCTTGCTCAAGTATCTGTATTCAGTGAGCATTTGTCTTAAGTGACCGTTTGGAATTGGTTGTTATAGAAAGGTTTTTCTGTATTCTTCCTGATTAATTTCCCCCAATTTCTTCCCTTGCCGCTCCTCCTTCTGCTGATGAAATCGCCTCCCCAGTTGAGACCTCTGCCCAAGTAAGGACTACTATTTCTGATTCAATAAATTTGACAAATGACGGAATTATGCAGGTTGACCACCAGTTGAATAAGCCCGCCGTCGCCCCAAAGCCTAACCAAGCCAACAATGATGTCCTTAATCCTGGTCAGATTTTCCTCTTACTTATGCTTCTTAATCTTTTTCTCATTTTCTCAATCCATGATCTTCAGATAATATGTTATATACCGATATAATATGTTAGTACACGTGTATCGATTTTGGATATGAAGCGGAGCTGTTCGTGTATTATGCACCTTACTATGTCTATCCTTACCCTTCCCTCTCCATTGAGCTAATTTAATCATTTTCCCTTCAGAGGGCTAACCTTACTCTTCCCTCTCCATTGAGCTAATTTAATCATTTCCCCTTCAGAGGGCTAACCTTACCCTTCCCTCTCCATTGAGCTAATTTAATCATTTCCCCTTCAGAGGGCTAACCTTACCCTTCCCTCTCCATTGAGCTAATTTAATCATTTCCCCTTCAGAGGGCTAACCTTACCCTTCCCTCTCCATTGAGCTAATTTAATCATTTCCCCTTCAGAGGACTAACCTTACCCTTCCCTCTCTATTGAGCTAATTTAACTATTTCCCCTTCAGAGAGCTAACCTTACCCTTCCCTCTCCATTGAGCTAATTTAACTATTTCCCCTTCAGAGAGCTAACCTTACCCTTCCCTCTCCATTGAGTTAATTTAACTATTTCCCGTTCAGAGGGCTAACCTTACCCTTCCCTCTCCATTGAGCTAATTTAACTATTTCCCCTTCAGAGAGCTAACCTTACCCTTCCCTCTCCATTGAGCTAATTTAACTATTTCCCCTTCAGAGAGCTAACCTTACCCTTTTCTCTTCTTTGAGCTAATTTAATCATTTCCCCTTCAGAGGGCTAACCTTACCCTTCCCTCTCCATTTAGCTAATTTAACTATTTCCCCTTCAGAGAGCTAACCTTGCATACCCCTCTTCAATCAGAGTGCTAACCTTACCCTTTACTTTTTCAGAGAGCTAACCTTACACACTCCTCTTCAATCAGAGTGCTAACCTGACCTTTCCCTCTTCAGAGAGCTAACCTTACTCTTCTTCCTTCTTCAGAGTGCGAACTTACCCTCCTTCGATCTTCAGAGTGCTAACTTTACTCTTCCCTATTCAGAGTGCTAACCTTACCCTTTCAGCTTCAAAGTGCTAACTTTACTCTTTTCTCTTCAGAGTGCTAACTTTCCTCTTCCTTATTCAGAGTGCTAACTTTACTTTTCCTTATTTAGAGACCCATCACGATGAATCTATTTATCAGAATTGTGAACAAACGGACGAAGAGATTTATGCAAATGCTGATCATGCGAATCAGGTTCGAATGCTGAACACTATTCTGTTTCGTGTGGTGCAATGTCATCGATTTCAGTTCGTGACTGACGACGGCGTCGTTTACATCGAAGTCGAATTTGGAGCTGAGTCCGACTCAAACGTCATTCGCGGAGTCGTTGAGGATGTTGAATACGCGCAGGTCGACCTCACAAAAATCTGATTTGTTTATTGTTCTCATCTTATTAATCAGCATCATATTCCAGGTTTCCTCATAGAAGCTACCTATAATTTTGCTCTCTGGCATCATCATAATATATTCCAAACCGGAGAGCATAATATATTTTTTTAACGTAATAAAAATCTATACCGTGTGCACTTAAATTCTAGCATTCAGAAGCATTAATCAGAGCATTCCGCCACTTCTACCCACATTCTTTTTGGTACTGATCTGAGTTAATTATCCACTCAATGAGTATTTTTTAAACCCATGATAATAGCAAATTTCTCAGAAACACGTTCCGTGAAGGTATAAATTATTACCTAGCTCTCTTTTATTTTCTGATAAGTGCAATTTTGTAGATTATTCTTCTTTGTATATAATTGTCTTTGTGGGCTCTCCTGGAGAGATTCGTGGAAAGGCACGCACAATTTGGATATTTTTATTGTTATGTAATTTTCATTGTTGTAATATTATTACGAAATTTGTATTATCATAAAACAATTTTCTTTCGAAATTATTGTTTTAGTTTGTGTCGTTCCTTATCTGGCTCAGTATTGGCTGATTCATCTGTGTACATTCCAATTGCATTATTCTATATATAATCAACAATAATTTTCAGTCCTTAGGTAGTGACTGATGAGGAAAATCTGCAAACATGCTTGAGTCAATAAGTAGAAAGACAGAGACACTTTTGTTTGGAGTAATGCGTTTTTGACTGCAGAGATTCACTGGACTACATGATGCCTCACAAAGTGTGACAAGTGACAGAGATACATTGTGATCTCTCATTCCAGAAAGCATAATATATACCTTTCATTATTGAGATATCTGGCACCAAGAAGTAGCCGAATCGGCTGATGTTTGGTTGAGCTTCTCTGACGTGTCGTCTACATCTCCTTAACTGCATGGAATTGATAGTGTTATCTAGTTTATTCCATTACAAAGATGACATGATAAACTGGTAATTGTAAAGCAACATTTACACGCAAATAGGTATCAGGGAGTATTCCTCCTGTAGCGGACAGCTTACGTACGTATGGAGAACGCAAATCAAACAAGTGATCGACTCATAAAGACAGAATAAAAGACCCGTACTTTGAGTCAATAAATCAGACTCGTGTGTCCTCACTTCGCCAAAGTGGTGACCCTGAACGCTCTATGGCAGAAGTAGCAGCTGTGGCAGTTAAGCTGCCAACCTTCTGGACGACCAACGCGACGGCATGGTTTGCTCAGGCTGAGGCCCAATTCCAGCTGAGGAACATCGTCCAAGATGATACTAGATATTACTACGTTGTCGCTGCACTGGACGCCGAGACATCGAACCGGGCCACGCTAATACTACAAAGGCCCCATGCGGATGGGAAGTACGCCAAATTAAAGAAGTTTCTGCTTTATTCGTTTGAGCCGTCAGAAGCAGAGAGGGCCGAACAACTACTCAATATGGGGGAACTAGGCGACCGGAAGCCTACTGAGCTGATGGATAGGATACTGCAATTGAACGGCACTTCTGATCAGCATTTCCTATTGAGACAGATCTTCATCTGAGCCCTGCCAGTGCCTCTAGCTGAAGCAAGCAGTTGCCACACTCCAAGAAGATGACATCCAATCGTTAGCAATGGAGGCAGACCGAATTAAAGGGAGGTAGAACTGGTTAAAAATGGACTTTGAGTCGTTATTTGATACACCAAAAATGATTCCTATGCCTGGCCCACACAAGGAATATCATAGCTAACGATTTCGCGGGAAATATAAGGTAATTAGACGTGACATCAGACGCTGTGATGAAACACCGAGTTCCCTATCTTTTACAATGGGCCTTGTCATATCAGCGTGTCCTGCGACTAAACCCCTGGATATTTTTTCATTTTATTTTCGGAAATAGAATAATCATTTTGCCAGCAGTCTTGGCACGGAATGCTATCAATTGGTGCTATGAGTCAATAGAACATCACTTAAAATTCAGTTCCCCATCCCTTTAATGTTTGTTGCAAAACGCAATTCGGCATTAATGAGGCATCCGAAGATGCGCTGGAGATCGACGTCGTGGCGAAGAGGCGACAAAGAGGGCAACTATGTTTCTTTCACCAGAAGTTCGGCACCTCGGCTCGAAGATGTCAACAGCCCTGTGATTGGAAGCCATACACGTCAAACAGCAAGCCGGAAAACGCCTCGGCGGGCCCACGGTAGCCAGCGTGGGTTCGCCATCTACACTGTTGGCTATCAAGGATTCGGTCTCCGGGCTCGTTTTCCTGGTGGACACGGGGGCACAAGTGTCTGTCATCCCAGCAACGCAGGCAGACAGATCCAGGAGGATTCAGACGGACACGCCAATGCTGCGGGCAGCGAACGGGACTCCTATTCGGAATTATGGTACTGTGAACCGTACAGTGTGCATCGATGGTCGCCGTCTCAAGGGGCTTTTCTACAAAGCCAACGTGAACCGTCCTCTCCTTGGAGCAGATTTTCTCCTTCGCCATCGGCTCTTGGTCGATTTACAAGGTCGTCGATTGGTCAATTCTCGGACTCTTCTGTGATGTGTGTCACTTCCTCACCCAATGCCAATTTGCATGGAGTTTGAATGATAAACTCTGTCAATCAGTACTCAAAGGTTTTAAGTGATTTTCATAAGCTAACCTTACCTGATTTTGCTGACCATGTACCTCACCACGAAGCAAAACACCACATCCACACTGAAGGAGCACCTGTGTGGTCTCGACCCCGGAGGCTGGATACATCAAAGCTTCAGGCAGCGAAGAAGGAATTTAATTCCCTATTCCGCATGGGCATCATTCAACCTTCTGACAGCCAGTGGGCATCCCGGCTGCATATGGTTAAGAAAACCAATGGAGAATGGAGACCGTGCGGAGACTATCGAAGACTGAATGCTATCACCACGCCAGACAGGTATCCAATTCCCCATATACAAGACTTTACAGCACAACTTAGAGGGGCACGCCTGTTTAGCAAGATAGATCTCATTCGCGGTTATCATCAAATTCCCATGGCGCCTGAGGATCGACCAAAGACCGCCATCACAACGCCGTTCGGATTATTTCATTTCTGTCTGATGCCTTTTGGACTACGGAACGCAGGGCAGACTTTTCAACGTGCAATGGATGCAATAATTCAAGGGCTGGACCGTGTATTTGTATACATGGATGACATCCTGATTGCATCCCACAGTGAAACTCAACATTTAGCTGATCTTCGTCAAGTGTTTCAGAGATTACAAGATCATGGCATGCTTCTTCGACCTGAGAAGTGTTCTTTTGGACAGCAGTCAATTGAGTTCCTGGGCCATCTGGTGTCTAAAGATGGCATCCCACCATTACCTGACCGCATTAACGCAATCAAAGAATACCTTCGTCCTGAAACTCCTAAAGCACTTTCCTTGGATTGGTTAATTACTATCACCGTTTCATTTCAGGCGCAGCCGCATTGCTTCATCCACTTCACCTGCTAAGTCATCAAAAGCCAGCCAAGGGAAACTTGATATGGACAGAGAACCTGACTCGATGTTTCGAGAGCGCAAAGGATCTAGTTGGAAGAACAGCACTCCTATCCTTGCCTGCCGCAAATGCACCATTCGTATTATGCATGGATGCTTCTGACGTAGGAGTCTGTGCCGTTGTTGAACAAAGGATTGATGGTGCATGGCAACCCCTTGGATTTTTTAGCCGACACTTAAGACGACCTGAACAGCATTACAGCGCCTTTGACAGGGAGCTGATTACACTGATTACGGACCATAAGCCACTGGTCATGGCATGGAAAAAGGCTGGAAGTCCATGGTCAGCACGTCAGCACCGCTACCTCTTCACCATCGTGTTGCTTCAAGACAGATACGTGTGGCATCGCATGAAAATGGACGTCAAGAGATGGTGCCAGGAATGTCAACCATGCCAACGATCCAAAGTACATCGTCATACCAAAGCTCCAGTGTAGAATATGACTGTTCCAGATCGTGCCTTCACGCATGTTCATGTCGACATTGTTGGTCCCATGCCACCTTCCCGCGATTACAATTACCTGTTCACCATTGTGCATCGATATTCGCGGTGGCCCGAAGCAGTGCCCATCAAGACCATGACCGAGGATGAATGCAGCAGAGCATTTTTGGAGACTTGGGTGGCACGCCATGGAGTACCACAATACATCACAAGTGACCGGGGCCGTCAATTCATCTCCTCTCTCTGGTGTAGTTTAGCAGAATCTGTAGGGGCACGTCTACACCATACAACAGCTTACCACCCTCAGTCCAATGGCTTGGTAGAGAGGTTCCACAGGAGCATGAAATCATCCCTTCGAGCTCGGCTCACTAGTCTGGCGTGGATAGATCAACTTCCCTGGCTGTTGGTGGGACTGCGAACGGCTCACAAGGAAGATTTGGGTGCTTCTCCAGCTGAACTTATTTACCGTCATAAGCTCAAGATTCCTGGTAAAGTATGTGGTGATGACCGCTCTGACATTTCAACGCCGGCAGTACCTCCTACTGATTCTCCAGAGATGATGTCCTCCGGAAACTATCTAAGCTGAAACAATGGAAGTCAGGTGGTCCTGATGGAATCCACCCAAAGCTGCTCTATGAAATGAAAGACGAGCTTGCTGTACCTCTGGCATCGCTGTTTAGCAAATCACTGCTGACAGGTGACTTACCGGGTATATGGCGGAAAGCATCAGTGACGCTAATATTGAAGAAGGGACAAAGGAGTGAACCAGGAAACTACAGACCGGTCAGTCTGACATGCATTCTATGGAAAGGTTGAAACGGGACCACATTACGCAGCACTTGATGGACAACAACCTCCTTTCTGATTCCCGATTCGGATTTAGGAAAGGGCGGTCATGTTCTCCCCAACTGCAACAGACTATGGACCATTGGATGGATGCCTGGGACAGAGAACATGGAATGGTAGATGTTGCCTTCCTGGACTTAAGGAAGGCTTTTGACACCATGCCGCACAAACGCCTCTTACAGAAAGTTGCATACTTTGGAATCCAGGGATCGATACTCACATGGATACAGGAATTTTTACTTGGAAGAGTCCAGAGAGTGGTAATGGGAGAGGACTATTCGGAATGGGTACAGATGTCAAGCGGGGTACCCCAACGGAGTGTGCTGGGCCCTCTGCTATTTCTACTATGTGTGAATGACATCCCGAAAAGACTTTCATCTACAGCGAGATTATTTGCAGACGATGCCAAAATATACAGGTCGATAAAAACGGAGGTGGATTATCTTGCTTTACAACAGGACATGGCAAGGGTGTGTGAATGGTGTCATGAGTGGCAAATGAAGCTGAACCTCAGCAAATGCCAGGTGACGACCATCAAGCCAAGGCCAGCCAACAGACAGTACCTTCTGAGGCAAGACGGCACCGAGGTACAGTGCGCAGCATGTGACAGCGAGAAGGATCTTGGGGTGATCATCGACTCGCAGCTGAAGTTTGAGAGCCATATCCGTGAGAAAGTGGCCAAAGCCAACCGGGTGGTTGGCCTCATATTCCGATCTTTCAAGAACCTCGAAAACCAGAACCTTGAACACCCAGCTCACAAAAGAAAACGAATCGGTGCAAAGGAGAGCAACGGGGAGGCTGCCAACGATGAACAGGCTGAGCTACGAGCAGAGACTACTGTAGAACACTAAATTTTCGCTGCAAGATCAATTTTCGCGGTTTTTGCGGTCAGGCTCGACCGCAAAGATTGGATTCCGCGTAAAAAAAGTGACCACAATGCACCTTCAGGAAGGAGGCCAATGTGCGTTATGATTTTCATCCCGTTATGATCACCACGTATTAGCAATACACAGCAGCAAATCATGATACAATCCCACTTGAAATTCGGAAAAATGAACCAAACAAATTGTTTTCTTTCTCTCTTCCGTTTATTCATAATCCCCATCAACATAAATATTTATTTCATTGAGTGCGCCAGTAATACCGGCTTCTACCCATCCGTGAAACAACGCAGACTAGTTTTTCTGAAGGATATTCCATAACTTTATGCACCCATAGTGCATGCAGGGGCTTCATTATGGAAAGACGGAGATCAACATCCACGCTGTTGCCTGCCTCTGACGCCATGGCAACCTTATCTGCATACCATTGAATAAAACAGTTTTTGAGAGAGTTCTTAAAATCAGCATTGGCGGAAAGGTCCAGAGGCTGCAGATCCCCAGTACAATTCAGCGGAACAAACACGACTCGAATGTTATTAAGAGGATCAGAGGATCCCAGGGGTCAGGCATCCCAGGGGTCGCTAATAGGGCCTGAACAGTGTCAACGCGACGGGCACGATGAGCAGGCAGCGTCAGCCGGGTTGACTTCTGCATTGGGGTCAGGCATCCCAGGGGTCGGGGCAGGGTACACTCTCAGCGATTTCGGGGAGGAGGTTTTGTCGATTTTCTTGAAGTAGCGAAGCATCTTGTCAAGTTGTTACAGCACCCGAAGAAGTGAATGATGTTGATCAGATATCCTTCTCTTTTATGCAATAACGAATCGCCGAGATCGCCTCAGAGATGAAAATCTATTGGACGCGGAGGTGACTCCGACTTCAATGTTTGGTAAACATTGAACTCCGAGTGCATGTTTGGCGACATTCAATTCTCTGATCCTTTGATCATTGTTAAGTTTCAAAGATGCCGTCATTCGTAATTGTCTACAAAGGGCTGCTGTTTCTTTGATTACGTAATTTTTTTCAAAGCCTGGCAGACGAACTTTAACCCAGCTTATCGTCAATGTAGACGTCGGTGATTAGGTGTGAAATCGATGCTGCATGCTATTCGCTTTGCCCCATGACGCAGAACGGAGAATGGAGAAAGCGCAGCTTTAAGTGAGCCATGTTCTATTGCTTTGTTATGGAAGAGAGCTACTATTTCCTGATTATTTTTTTTTCGTCACATCCTTGACCGCGAAAAATTGATTCCGCGAAATGACGCAAATTTGAATTCCGCGAAAAAATAGTGTTCTACAGTACGCAGCCTAGGCCTACCTACCCTGGAATATTGGAGGCTGAGATATGACATGCTGCAAGTGTTCAAGATCATGAACGGCCTAGAGGACATCGACCCTGAGTCGCTGATATGCAAGGCCAACCCGGGGAGGACGCAAGGCCACCAGTGGAAACTGGAGAAAGAGCGGACGAGGACTGCACGTGCCAGGAAGAGCTTTCGACATAGAGTTGTCGACAACTGGAACGAGTTGCCTGAAAGAGTGGTGAACGCAACCTCAATGAATGAGTTCAAGTCGAGGCTCAACGAGGCCTGGAAGCACCACCCCATAAAGTTCACACCCAGCTTCATGTGACCCATCTCCAGACCTTGCCATTCTACGTTTATTGTTTCTTCTCTTTTCTCCGTACTTTTTTTTTCTTTCTTTTTTTTCGGTTTTTTCTATTTTTTTTACACTGTCCGAACTAATCACGAATGTCCTAGGTATATAAGCGTACCATATGAAAAAAATTTACGAGAGGGGCCTATAAGAGCTGTTAGCTCACCTCGGCCCAACATTCGAGGTACATTCAAAGTACCATCCTACCTACTGACGAATGTCGCGTCCGTTGTCCTAATCAACCGATATAATCCAGATATTGCAACCATTGTAAACTTAAAGATTGTTCTCTTGTCTTCATTTTGTTCAGTTCACACGCTCACAATTAAATTCAGTGCTCATAGGCTTTTGGGCCTTTTCACCTTTGTAACGCTATACACAGAGTGAGCCAAAAGTGACCTATATATTCCATGTTAAAAACAAATCTTTGAAATTTGCTCAAATTTATCAATTATAAGAAAAAAAAACTGATGTGGATTGACTATGTTAATATGCGCCCAGTTATGCAAAGACATCGAATAAAACGCTAATTTTAAATGAGAGAGGAACATTTAAATGCGAATGGTAAGTGATCGCGAAGAGCTTCTCTGTGCGCGTAATCAGGTGGGCCCCTGAACCAGCATTGTGGAATGTCACCTGTTGCGTGAAGCTGCAGTACAAATTATCTGCTTTGTTTTGATTTTAGTAGATAAACATTAGTGCTACAATCCCAACAACACTCACAAACAATAGAATATAGTTCGTTCACTCTATAATAGTAATTTAAGAAGAATAGTACTGGATGCACGAAGATAATTAATAATTTAATACGTACGATTTAAACGACCGGCGCCAAAAGATATTTCGCGCGCATTTTTCGCCGCTCGCTGTCTTCCCCATCCCCCCGCCCCCCCCTCCCCCCAAAAAATAAAAATAATAATAATAATAAAACAAATAGTGAGTATTTTACTTCAAATGTGTTTTATTTTTCTCATTCATTGCCAACACCTCCACTATCCCGACAGTCAATTTACAATGTACGATGCATTTCCATTATTATGTAATGTAAGGCCTACTCGATCATGAGAGCGATGCCTTATCCGGGCATATAAATGATGCCCATCTATGGTCAGGGGCTAAAAGGAAAAATAATCAAAATATTACCGAATTTTTGGTGCACTCATTTGATTGAGATAAACCAGCACCCGTGTCGACATAATTGGATTTGAAATGATAGGAATACCGGCATGAAATGTTCAACTATCCATACCAGGTATTTATTTCTCTGAGATTGGCGTAATTTTTACAGTGCGACCTGTTTAACTGTTACACTTTCTCGGAAAAGTGCAATGCCATTGAAAATCATTGAAATCTTTAACATGTAGTAGATAGACTACTTTTGGCTCACTCTGTATCTATGTTTATTTGTATTCGTATCTTTTGATTTGTTGCATGTATACTCTGCCTAATATAAGAATTAACCTTATAACAATACCCCAGATAACAAAGGCGCTTCAGACTGATTGCAAATAAATAGACCACGAAGCTGTCACCGTGAAGCCTGATCCGTCGCCAGTCTTGGCAACACCATACGCCCGTTCTGAAAATATGTTGAACTGAATTGTTAAAAATTAACTTAGATCGTTGTGAATTAAGATGTGACTCCGTACATAATCATCCATCAATCCTTACTCCAGCTTCCCTGTCTTAGCCAGATATGGAAATAAATATGGCTATAGACACTCAAATCAATATCACATTGGACTGCATTTCAACTTTAATCGAAGTCCACAATACAGGTTAAGACACTGTACACATATCTATATACAGATGCAATTACAGTGTGTAACTTTTCTGCAACGCTAATTTAGTTGTGTTGGAAGTATAACATTCCGGATGTACAGCTGTTGATTTATTTCCTTGAATTTTTTTCACGCCAATGATAGCTGGACTTTGTCTTCTAACAAAAGCTTACATCTTCAACTTCCTGGTCGTCAGAATCTGAACAGGATTTGCTGAAGTCACTTTGATGATAACGTAAGCCTGGGGATACCATGCAAGAAATGATTTTAATGGATTTGTTTTTAAGAAATCCAATAAACTTGAAGGCAGCAGACTAATTATTAATATTGGATGCTATTTGGTGATGTGATATGTTGTGACTGTGAGCTGTGGACCTATTGGTGAGTGAGCACCCTGTATTCGGATGGTACTTGGAACGATCATTATAGGTCTGCATGACGCTGATTTCGTTTTGCTCCAGGAATATTGCATACGCAACTGTCGAGTACACTTGGCTGCCTTTACTCGACCTATGCATCATAATTGTAGTCTCACAGCATTCTTAAGAACTGTTTCCTGATCTTCCAGATGCAGCCGACAGCATGGCGTCTTGGCGTATTCTTTTTGTTGCATTTTGTGTTCTTCACTGTGGAGATGGACAAGGTCAGTGCGAGTAGAAAAGAAATCAGTAATGGTTTGTGTTCGGTTGTTGGTAAAAGTTCGAAAGGGAGAACCGTTGAAATCATAAGCATGCTGCTGTGGAGGATTACAAGTATGCAGAAGAAGCAAACGTCCGACGCGGACAAACTCTGACACTTGAAGGAATTTATTTTATCACGAAATTTTTTAGATTCATTTGCATATCAAAAGGGTAATTAAATAGACTTGCATCACAAAGGTTGCCTCACCACACTGCGTTGCATCATAATTTAATGGAAGTGGGTCGGGTTTTTTTTCTGTTATACACGTATATTACTAAACATATTATTACCCAAGTCTCCGAGCAACACTATCATTATATGTACATAATATTATGTTTTTTTTTCTTACTTTATAAGCATACAATATATCCATTCACGGTAAATTCGTGTTGCGTCGATCTAAAACCTGTAATTAGAGGAAAATACCCTTTAGATAAAATTGAGGTAATAAATGTTTCGTTTTGCTTTCATATAACTTTCGATGAAAAAATGTTTAAAGAACAATTGATCAATTAAATAATTATCGAAATTTTGAAAAAATGCTGGGAGGCATGCACTGCGAGGTTTTTATTTTTGATTGAATATTCATTGTGTTTAAAATCTATACATGTACAGTCTGATTGTTTTTATTTCTGTTATAATTACATGTATATGTGCATTACATTTCTTTTGGTAGAATCACTTATAATTTACAATGATGGTGATTGTGAATACACTTTATTCTCGCCTTTATTCTTTCCTCAGTTTTCTTCTCCTTATCTTGCAGCGATTTCTTAATCAATAGTTATTGTTTATAAACTTCAACTTGAAATGAATAAATGAATAGATATTGAAATATATCACTGAGAATCACATGAAATGGTGATAAAATGAACTTATTTTTGCTTTCAGTGTTTGAATCTTCGCCTGGACTAACAAAGGTCGAAGTAGGAGAAGACGTTGAACTCAGATGGCACACAACAAAAGAACTTACAGGAGACATAACATTGTACCATACATCTACAGGTGTTAATAATAAACTCTATAAGATCATATTTTCAACGCACTACAAGCACGGAAGATGCAACGATAGCTGTGAATATCTGAATGGTGAACGTGAATCAGGAATCAAAATACCGAATGTCACAAGAGCAGACGCTGGCAAATACTTCATCCAGGCTAACAATAGAATAAATGACGATGCTGTCATCTACGTCTTTCGTGAG
>KB292092.1:190687-210939 GCA_000328365.1 Capitella teleta
ATAAGACATTAATATTCATGACTTGTATGGTCCCACTCAAAAATAAAATTTTCAAATTTTAATTAATTTGAAACATGAAGTTTTCGTGAAATAAGCGAAACTATTCTTCTTTTAATTGAAACTCCGAGTAACGAAATGAGATTGTCAAAACTACAACTGATGAAAACATAGAAACAATATAAAATGAAACAGAATTGTATAATTATCTATAGCACCAGCAAAATTCTTGTAAATCCATCAAAAGTAAAGTAAGTTCAGTATTTAGGGGCTTTTTTCTCAAGAAAAAATGGAGAGGATATGTTGTATATTTCTTTCTATCACACTTTCACTCACAACATTCACGATTTATACGGTAGAATAGGATATTAATTATAATAATTAGGAGACTTGGTTTCATCCCGGCCTTGAATTGATATTGCACATAACTTTGAAACTGATTATGAATCTTTTGATAGTTATGACCAGAAATTTGATAAAAAATGCTTCAAAATACTAGACAAGGGCTCCTCTTTGGTCCGTCGGAGGGTATCTGTACGCTGAACCTGTGAGGGGGGTCAGATTAGGGTCAAAAGGTCACATTGGAGGTGAAATCGTACCTGGAGCAGGAGTGTAGCGGGGAACATCGACCATGTCATAATTTCGCTGAGGGACAGGAGGGTTGTTGAGGTCACCGTCGAGGGCAGATCGGCTGGAAGAGCGGTTCGGGGGAGGAGGCGGGTTGTAGTCTGGCCCCAGATATCCAATCGATCCATTGGCCGACTGCAAAAGCAAACGTTATGCGTGCATGTTTGAGGCATTGGCTATGGCATTCATAACGGACTAATCATAAAAATCATAACGCATTATAAAAGGAAGAGTTGAATTGTGTATTATAACGCATTAACTAAAGACAATCATAATGCAATGAGTAATTCATAATGCACCCGTGGTTCTGGAGGTCCCGTGATGCTCTGCTGCATCTTGCGCAATTGGTTCGCGTACAATTCCTCCTCGTCACCAATTTCCCTTGGACCTGACGACAATCGTCTCGGCATGATGTCATCTGCAGAGAGAACCCATGAATGATTGCGTCATCATGTACGCCTGTCGCACGCACCTCTGGGATACCTCCGAGGGTCGTGGCGGGACTTCTCCATCGGACCGTAGTGACCAGTGGGCAGCGGCGGATGGTATCCGTACGACGGAGGCGCCGCGTACGGGTCTTTGTCGTACGAATCGTTCGGGAAGAAACGGCGCTCATCATCCGTCTGAGGGAATGGACAACGTTAATGAAAACACGAGTGCGCTAGGAGGAACTGACGTCATGGTAAGGACTGTCCCTGAAGCCCTCGATGCTCTTCCGGTCGTACGTCGTGTAACTCTTGGAATCGTCGACGGACGAAGGGGGACCTCCCTGGAACATCTCCACGGAGTTCGCTTGGCTGGCAGACTCACTGCTCAGATCTGTGGATCATGCATGTGAATGAAATTGACTGATTGGGAGGATTAGATAACAGACCTCGGTCTTTATTTTTGCGTCTCCTCCTGATGAAGAACAGGATGAGCAGGACGTTGAGACCGAGGAGGACCATTCCCAGGATGGACACGGTCAGGATGATGATCAGGGGGACGTCATCAGGGGTGCTGCTCTCCGTCGCTGGCGCCACCGCAGAGGTCCTCGCGATCAGCACATTCGGCTGGAACACTCCCTCTCCCAGTCGGTTGATGCCTCTGACGGTTATCTCGTAACTTGTTGCTAACTTCAACTCTGTAAACGCGAAACGTAAAATTACATAACAGGGAAGTGGCGTAGGGATTGTATCATCTCTCGAATAATATTATATATTACCTGGCTATGCATAATATTTTCAGGGTAATAAATACTAATACAATGTACCCAGTAATATTGTCAACCAGGTATATCAATCAAATAGTTCACCTTTGATTGTGAACAGGGTGCTGCTAGAGGGAAACACGTCTTCGTATTTGTATGTCTCCACTTTTCCGTCTGTCGCTTCGCCCTCCGCTTGTGGGACCTCTTTGTACCTGACCTGGAACCGCTGCGTGGAGCCACCATCGAAGCCTGCTGTCCACGTCAGAGTAACGCTGTTGTGCGTCTCGTTAACGAAGCGCAGTTCAAATGGAGGGTCAGGGCGACCTGCAGATGGAGGTCAGGGGTTACCCAGAATGCAACAGGGTGCTTTACTTGTTCCGTCCAACTGTATAAGTCGCTCGTCCATCCCGACTTCATTCAACGCGACGCATTTGTATCTGTCGTAGTCGGATTTTGTTGTGTTGTGGACGATGAGACTCGACTCAAAACTGACGATTCCCGTCTGTTTGAAGGTCGTCTCGTATTTACCCTGACTGGTGTCCACCTCAGATGTACCCTATAAGTAAAGAGCTTAAATTTGTGTGACTTATAAGCCTCTTGAGTCTACTTACGCGATACCATTTGAAGTTGACATCAGGGGCTCCTTCCGCTTTGCACCACAGAGCAGCGGACTCAAACTTCTCGGCGGCGGCCTTCGAGTAGGCAGGCGAAAGATCGATTTCAGGAGAATCTAGCACGGAATATCAATAATTAACACAGGTGATTAATCGATCAATGAATAAAACACACGTTTTACAAGCAGAACCGCCGTGTCTTCCACGGCATCACCGATTCCGTTGTTTACTTTGCATGTAAAGATTCCAGAATCTTCCTTCGTCGCTGCATCTATTTTCAGCATGGCTGTTTGACCGCTCAGCTCTGGAGTTGCCCTGGACATGTTGTACCCTGTCCTTGACCATTGCACCATGGAAACATCCAGAGGGTTCGCGTCGATTTCGCAGAAGACGGTCGCCGTCGCAGCTGCGTCGACGTACAACTTCTTCGGCGCTTTCGTGATCAGCGGAGCATCTGTCAAAAGGAGAAGATGGGTGATGTGAGAATGAATGACCACCGGTAAACGTACACTGGACGTTGACCAGGACGGTGAGGTTGGTTTCGCCTTCGGAGTTGGACGCTTGCACGATATAGTGACCGGCGTCCGCTCTCGTTACATTCGTTGCGTTCAGAATCGCGCCATCTTGCAAGAAGTGCGTCATGGCCAAATCTCGCTTCGTTCTCACCAACTTCCCGAATTTGACTTTTTCGTTCAGTCTGAACCACGTGTATTTGATCTTGGATGGATTTCCGATTGCTGTCACATTGATCGTTCCGAAGGAGGTTTCCGGAGCATCGAGGGTGGTCGGCACATCCTCCGAGAAGAACGGTTTATCTACGGAGATAAACACAATACACA
The DNA here is from genome assembly GCA_000328365.1 of Capitella teleta. Taxonomy (NCBI): domain Eukaryota; kingdom Metazoa; phylum Annelida; class Polychaeta; family Capitellidae; genus Capitella; species Capitella teleta. The sequence continues at coordinate 193,954 of KB292092.1, forward strand.
CAGCCCAGGATGACCCCAACGAACTCACAGAGCACATCCAGAGTCACTGCATCGCTGACCGCTTGTTCGAGCAGCTTATTGGTGGCCATGCAGGCGTAGATCTGTCCGTCATCCTCAATCCGCGGCACGATCTCCAGGCGACTGACCGTCGACGTGCCTCCGTTCTCGGCGGAATTGACGCCGACTTCGATGCCAGCGACCTCGTCTCCCTCGCGCAGCCATGACAGATCGGACGGTGGGTTGCTCGAGGCGCTTGTGCACGTCACTTTCACCGGTTGTCCGACTCGCACTTTGCGAGGACGGATCGAGATGTTGAGGGACTCCGGTGGAACTGCGGACCAATCACGTGACTTCATTGCATTCGGTTGACATGTACTCACAATTGACGGTGAGGGTGACGCTGGTCAGCAGGGCGTCTTCGGTGGCGGAGTTGGTGGCGTTGCACGTGTACTGCGCCTGGTTGTCGTCCGCGTCGAGGAGGAAAGACAGCTGACTGGTGACGATGTTCCCCGTTTGCCGGATGACGCTCTCCTGACTCACAGCGACGCCGTCTGCAATGGATCGTCAATTGAATGGAGTTAGTGACATTGACACTGTACCTTTGAGCCATGTCAATGTCGCCAGGGGATTTCCTCCAACGCACGTGCACGTCAGGGTCTGCACGCTTCCTTTGTACACCTGGCGGCCTTCGATGTAACCAGCGATGGTCGGAGGATCCGGAGGGTCTGCAAGGTCAGATCGAGGTTATTTGTGTTTAGGACAAGTCGTAATGGTCAAAATAGCATCTGCAATGGACACTCACACATGACCATGAGCGTGACGGTGTCGGTGACAACTTTGCCGAGTTCGTCATGAGTAGCAGTGCACTGATAAATGACGTCATCATCACGGTCTGTCAAGGTCACGGAGATCTTTGATTTGGTAATGAAACCTCCCTGTTTAATTGAGAAAAAAATTCGAATAATTGATCGATGATGAAATTGAAAGACTGGTGTCCACCTCTGGAGACGGATTGACTTCTTCGGAATCCTGCCTCAGCTGCTGACCACGTGATATCCACGTGATCTTGGCTGGGGGGTTGCTGATGGACGATTCGCAGGTGAGGTGGATGGTGTCACCCGCCTTTGCGTTCTGATGACCTTTGATCTTGACCTTGGCAGGTGCGACTGAAGGGAAGCAGATGAGAGCGCCGTCTATATGTTTACATTATTAACTCACAGTGCACTCTGAGGGTGACCTCTGCGGTCAGCGACACCGGAGTGACCAGATTGGTGGCCTCGCACCTGTACTTGGCTTTGTTGTCGGTCGGTTGCACCGTGAACACCAATTCGTTCTCGGCTCTCCCGTTGCCGCTCGTGTAGGAGAAGTCGATCTCGTTGCCGTTCTTGTACCAGTAGACCTGCGCCAGGGGGTTGCCTCCCCTCGACACACACTTCAGCTTCATCGTGTCTCCAGTTCGGACGATCTGGTCACGGGAGTATCCCTCGATCTCCGGCTGACCAGGAGGATCTAGAATTGAGGTCATTATGATAAGATGGACGCCTGTAATGGACACGTACGCATGACGCTGAGTTGCACCATCGTCGCTAGAGGGCGCTGGAGTGCTGGGTTGGTGGCCTGGCAGGTGAAGAACGCCTCGTTGTCCTCCTCGCCGGGTGTGATGGTAATGACGCTCTTGGCGTTCTCCAGTTTGTTGCTTAATTGTGTGGACAAGTACTTGACGGGCATTTCAGGAGCGACTTCTTCGCCGTTCCTGAGCCATTTGAGCGTCGCCGCTGGTTTGCCGTTGACGGACGAACACGTCAAATTTAAATGTTGCTGCTCATGCGGAACTTTGACTAGAGATCCGTTGGAATAATTCTCGATGGTCGGCGTCTCTGGCGGAACTGGAAATTGATGAATTGAAGTGAGTTGAAATTATGGGTTCGAGTGATGCTTACTGAGCACGCTGAGTTGGGCCTGGCCCAGTAAAGGAGGGTCGCCAGCGTTGGGACCTACTTGACATTGGAATTCGCCATCGTCCTCAAGGTCAGAGTTCAGGATAAGTAAGTCAGATTCTCCGAGCGGTTCACTTCCAGTTATCCGGTACCGAGGGGACATTGGGATCGTCCGGTCAAACCCTGCATGGAAAATATAAAAAGGAACATAAAATATGAATGAGAACACGGATTATTTAATTCCAGGGTAATGGTCAAGAATTAACGTTTGCTAGACTGACCCAGAGCGAATCCATCCTTGGTCCACTGAAGGTCGCCTTTCTGGTTGTTCACTCTGCACCTAAGCACCGCTGTTTGACCTTGAATGACCGACACATTGGACGGTGCCTCTCGGAACGTCTGCTGTTGACCAATCGTTCCTGAGGGAGAGAGACACGGGGTCATTGGGGGCAGAGGTCTAGCAGACCGTGGAAGGCGAACGCTTCATTAAAAGATAACATCTCGTCGAATTTAACGACGCAGTGGCGCAGCGAGTGCTTCCAATGTGAAGCTATTATGTGATACCCATGCAGTACCGAGTACAGTATAGTGCAGTACTGGTGCATATGGCATTCTAAATTAGATTAATAGTTAACAGGTGGTTAATTCTGCTATACTTCAGCAGTTTTATCCAGAGGAATCGAGGATGCATACTTCGTTTCATATTCCAAGAATTGTTTTGTCAGGATTCAAATATCGTTATTCAATATCAATACTATTGTATTGATACACATGCAGTGTGTAAATAGACGAAATACAACGCACAGACACGCCCGCACTTCCATCGCTGGCATCATTTCAGCGAAGTGCAGGTACAAGTGCTATTGAAATCAAGGGCATGGATATTGCTGCATAACCCATTCATCTTCCCTTACCCCCTCCCTGCTCACCTACATAATCATACCACACGCCTCGAACGTAATTAATTTCGCGGATCATTGCGTTTTATTGAACCAACGGTTAATCACCGAGCGACCACATTGGGTATGCGCGAACACCATGCAAAATGCCCATTGAACTAAAATGAAAAACCTAATAAGGTATTTGCTAAAATAGTTCTCATTTATTCATGAATTCACTTAACTTATAAGATGTTACATAATTGACACATACTGAATGCCTCGTGGAAGGCGTTCCAGTTCCATCCGTCTTCACCGCATCCTATTACGCAGATCGACATGATGTTTAACACATTTTAAGAAAACAGTTAGCTTTACTCAATGGTATCGAATGTCTTGTGCGCATCTTAATGCTCAAAGCAAAACGCGCTTTACAGACCAACCGATCGTTGCGCAACACAAGTAAAAGTTTGGTTTGGTTTAGGTTTTGAAAATAAACCGGTTATATCAGTATTGATTTACCATAACTCCATTTCCATCCCGAAAAACAACAACCCGATACTAGTTTTCTGGATGACTAACAGCTGCTGTAATTTTCCAGAAGTACGCCCAGGGGCTGCAGATTAAAATGTCGTGATTCCTAAAAGCTTAAAAGGTTTTCTTTAGAATGAGATCTTGAGATATATCTATTTTATTCATCACTTTTAATGGATGAGCCGTTTTTATTCTCACTTCACACCGGGGCAATGACCTTGTATCATTAAGCATTATGACGTAACTCAGATTTAGGACTCAGAATTCAGGAAACGACGCTAGCCAAGAATTCGACCTATAAATCGATGAACTCATTACTCATTGGAGAACAAATGAAACGCAACATTGGTCAGAAAATTGCGCGCGGATCGATTTTCGGTCACAAGTCAGTAATTGGAAAGCGCGCAACTAATGCGGCGCTAGCTTCGGGTACAATGCGGTAATGCAAACTTGGTATTTAGCAGCGTGAAACTAACGAGGCATACAGTTCGTGTGCATATACGATTTGTGCTTAACCTAATTACAAAAATACGCACAGAATGAACTTCGGTTAGAAATGTCTAAAACTCAAGCCCTTGAAGCGAGAAATGCCACAGCAGTCAGACTTAAGTTTGCGATAAGTCAATAATCGCTCTCAGTTCATTGAACCCCATTTCCGTTCTCTTGACAAAAAACTTGGATCATCTTTAGTACTAAAGTCTGCAGCGAACATGTCAAATTGTAAAGAAAAAGGACAATCGCTTTGCTTTCTGACATTGTGCGAACGCATTCACAGTGGAATGGCGAAAAGAGCGACCTCCTCTGCCTCCACTCAGGCTGCGTGCCATGAAAAATGATGATGCTGTCGGGATTGCTGACTCGATATCCTGAGGCGCCACGGAGTGACGGACGCCACTTCAGATCCATGTCATTAAAAGCTTCGATTTCGGTTTGAGTTTACAACTGAGTGATTGCACACAAGAGATAAGAAATCAAGTACCGCTGACCTACTTAATACTCACAAATCATAATCTGTGCTATTGGCAATTATGGCAATAATATGATCATCACCTTTGCGTGTTTTTTTTTTTTTTTTTTTTTTTTTTTTTTTTTTTTTTTGGATTGATTCCTATTTCGTTCGGATTAATTCGGAACACTCGATAATGGCGGGATTAGAATATTAGTATTACTGAATTACAAATTGAGCGAAGTTTCGTTTGCACTTGCTGACCCTCTTTTGTATGGTTTGAAAGTTGAAACAAAATTCGATTAAATCAACCCGGACATTCCAGTCAACAGAAACCTAATCAGAAGGTGTCATTTTCCCAAAGCAAATACTGGCTGTATGCGCGTATCATAATGAAATGTTGTCACATATGTGAGACGCATTCATTTGATGAAATGCGCTGATATGACTGAATGTATATTTATGTTGAATAATTTCAAAGCGTTTCTTTCCGCCGACTTCACTCAGATGCTTTCGCGACAAGATGGGTTTGGTTTAATGGCCGGCGACATCTTCATCTAAATTCTATACATGTAACTCTTTTCAATTTTTCTTCTTAGTCGTTAGTTGAGCTTCGTGCCTTGATATTAGACTCGACGGTGAAAACATTTGACCCCTAGATGACCTCCCAGTGAGTTCATTTGGCAGAGAAAGGGCGATCAGTGGGCGGGAAACGAGATCATCGGTTTAGGCTGAGTATTAAAGATCACTCACTTTGCAGTAAGGTCAACTGGTGCAGCACCGAAACTTCTTAATCCACACCGAATGCCAATCACAATGTGCAGCCAGGGTTCGTTGCAATATTATTGCGAATACATATGGCAGAGGTGAGATGTCGTATATTGTATTAGAAGTTTAGTGTTGAAATAGTCGAATGTGAATGTTATGGTTTACAGTGCACTTATTCGCGCCCGCGATGCTTATATATATGCTTATAGAAGCAGATAATGAGATGTCGTAAACATCTCAAAGAGCGAATTTCGTTCGGCAGTGATACGCGTAATTGTCAGATCACATTACCTCAATTACAGACCGTAAAATTCGCCAGAAACACCTCATAATTGCACCCTGTTTAAGTCATTATACAGTTTATGCATTTCGGAATAAAATTCTACAAAGATGACTTCTTGTTGCTAAGGGTGTTTTATCTCGCTTCACGCATGCGCAGAGAAGCATAAACAGAAGTCATTTGGAGCGACGATGGATTTATCAGGCGAAATATAAAAAGACGCCGAAAGCGCGCGAAACATAAATATTGATAAAATTGATAACGGATGCGCGTGCTTATGGCGCCGCGACAAATGGTGGACTGTGGAATGTTTGGAAAAACGAAATATCATCTCTAGTGCTCACTGATTAAAAATAGATGATTATGTTAGTTGTTACCATTCGAATACTCCTCGCGCATAGCTCATTAACTTATCACAATGACTGACAAATTACCCATCAACTACAGTATATCTTTTTCCCAAGCGTCTATGAGGGATTTTTCTTCTTACGTCACACTTTGTCAGTGGTTGAATGCATGAAGTTTATGAACATGCTTTCTGGTCGGACGGTCTTTTATCTGTTTTCGCTGCCAGAGACGGCCTTCCATACTTATCTTTAAGACTTGGTAACCATGGTAACGCGGGATTTAGGAGCGCGAAACAAAAGCATGCATATGTCACTACAAAACGCGAACTCACACGATGGTCTGAAATATACACTTGAACACGTTACACGGCCATACATCACAGGCGATAAAATGAACAGAGACCGTAGCGTAAATATTAATTATGACGAGAAAACGGTATACGACAATATTGGAAATCACAGCTTCAAGACAATGCCTTCATATAATCTCATACATGTAGACTAAATGATAACAATGCAGACCCTATATGCGGTATTGGCGGAATATATCGACTGACCCCCATATGTTATATTATTACAAACGTTAATTCGAGTAGGAAGAAAATTTTAAATTGGTGGTTTTCTGCCGAAAGCACTGGCATGACTGGTCTGGTATCTTATCTCCCACAGATAACGGTCTGACTCACAGACATGTGCAACGGATGAGAAAATGTGAATAACATTCGCGACGGTTTTGTATTCGTTTTTCACACCGCGCGACTGACAGAGTCGTTATTTACACATATAAAATTATACATATAACAGCAGCTTAGTGGTTTCAATGATTAATAGTAGCATAGTAAATGAAGCATGGGTGACATTGATTAAAGGAACAGCCGCTGTTACCTTCCAGGAACAGTAGCAGGAAACCAACGATCCGAACAAGGCCTTCGATTCGATCCTCCATCCTCCAAATTATCCTCACTTCAATTCACCTCACACATCGAACCAATCAACGCAGCACCTGAAAATAAGTTTATAATTAGCACCTGATCACGAATGTTATGTAACAAATGACGCAACAACGATGGGCGATAAGCTGCCTTTCTCACCCAGGTGTGTCGATCGCGCGCGTGTTTTTTCGTGAATATGGAAACACAGCTTCCCTGGTGGCGACCAGGCACAATGGACCGAGTGCTCTCGGCCGAGACGCAAATCGATCCCTGAATTGTTTTGAATGCCTGGAAACATCGCTGAATGCGCTCGATGGCTGTAGTAGCGAGCGTTTGATACCCGCACATCTAAACGGTGTAGGTTTGCAAAGCGCTGGTATTCGTTTAATTACGTAACAAGCTGAAAGTGTACACCCCACCCCGTACGCTCATAAACTGTACAACCCGATGCGTGTACACGGTTGCATGCTTGGTTTATTTTTCTCCGCTTTAGTGCTTAAAATAACAATCAGATGTAAATAATCGCATTTGTTCCTCACTAAAATAATGTAAGACTTCTACTTTGTCCATCATTGCACTGCATTGACCCCTATGTAACCGAGCAACAGACTGTCGTAAATCGATTGCAACAATAAATACAAAAGACGGATGAAGACGATGACAGCTCCGAGAAATGAGAGCTCTGTGCACGGTCAGAACAACGAAGATCAATCACTCATCAATATCTTATTTTACCTCGGAGAGAGAAAACTGCCATCAATCCCACACGTTCGATAATTTGAAGTCACTAATAATATATCCCAAGTATAATTCCCTGGTTGTGTGTCTCCGCACTCCATTCACGTCGATGCAGTCGAATCGAATGAGAGCGCATCCACGCATCGTAGCGATATAATGAAAATCGTGTGAATGACACCTCGACACGATTGGCCGAGCGCAGATAAATATATCTCACAAAATGGCGATTCTTAAAGCATCGCCTTCGTAATAATTTAAGAGATAGCGAATCTTAAAGAGCGAATGAAGATAAATACGAGTGTATTTTGACAACACCCTGCATGGGTCGTCGGATTACTTATTTACGTTGATTCTGACCATCGATTATCTCCTTATGTCAAAGTTTATGTAATATGTGACAGGCAATCTGCCTTTAAGTCTTGCACTCGTGACGTCACAAGTGCTTCTATCATGACGTCACAAGTACGCAATCTGAATTCAATACGTTTGATTGAAAGAGGTGTTTTTCTTCACCTATTATCACGCAACGAAATTGTTTTCACAGATTTCGTGAGGAACTCTTCCGACAATTTAATATGTTCCCTTATTTACTTATTATCGCCCACGACGAAGAATTTCTCGTGCGAATGTGGCATGCGTGCGCACAAGTTTCAATGCGAAACTTTCAATTCAAGAAAATATTTATGGTCATTTTTCTTACTCACGGTCAAGCGATGAAATGGGATGCGCAAATTGTTCGTCGTAAGAGATGACTACGTTTATTTGTAACTCATCAACCCATGGTAATTCAAAGTAAACTCAGTAATCCAGGGGTAGAGCCAGATGCATCTGTTAACATCTCCACTAATCACCATGAATTCCTATCAAAAGCTTTTCTCCGTCACTTAAATTGCCTTAAAGAAAAGAAGACGAGAAACATGACTGCTATTTTGCATGCCACCTGCATTCCATCAATTACCAAAATCGTTACGCAACACCCAGAGATAGCTAGACTTCATTATACTAATCCAGTAAAAAAAATGCAAATAGCACTGAATTAAATTCACATTTACACAAATAATCAATTGTACAAAGTCATAAAAGAAGAAACCCAAATGATGATGTAATAATTTTTTTTCTATTTCGGTAGAAAAAGAACACCTCATGAATTTCAATAGGAATTTCTAAACACAAATAAAATGTAAACATCTGATCTAATCAAAACCCCTCCCTAATAAACATATTATTGAAGGCTAATAAAGCACACGTTTAGTTGATGAGGGACATTTGCAATCGCTTACCTTGCATAAATATCCTTCACACGCGGCTCCGTTCTCTTCCCAGACAACTCGCTCAAAGGTCTTCGTCGATGCCAAAATTCTTGGTTTGAAATCGCGCGTGCAGAAACGAGAACTCCCCTCGAAAAGACTGAAATATTATCCCCAGTGAAATACACAACGCATTCCTGCCGCGAGCCACTTGAAAGTTCAACTGGAATCCACGAAGGGAAGAAGGCGGTCGGGAAAAGAACACTTAACCGCCGCGCATCCAGGGAGTAAACCACGCCCCTTCCAACCGATTCCTCAGGATGTAACTTTTACTCGGCAAAAAAAGTGGTCCACAGCAATCAGCTAGCTCTGGACGTACAACACTCGAGGTCGTAAGTCGTAAATAAAAGCAGAGTTATCCACCGTTCCTATAGCAACGAGATTATCCACGAAGGGGCCGTCTCAGTGAATCCGGAAAACTTGTACAGCACTACTATCAGCCGGATCTCAGACTGCGACACGGTCTGATGGGAAAGTTGCCTTTATGGCTAGCAGTATCTGCGCTATCTGGCCCAGACTGCTATGGAGAATAGCATGGACCACAAACTCTACAGACATAATGGCGTCGAAAGTGCGCCTAGCCATGGTGGTGCAACAAGGCGAAATGTCCATTCACCTTTGAGCATAATTAATGAGCGCGTGTTTTAATGACAGATTTTCTGAGCTAATGATATTTTCACGAGAGTGACGTCATTCGCTTAGAGCTCCATTGACGCGAAATCTGATTGATTAAGCATTCTTTGCATCTGCGTGTCATTTCGTTAAAAAAGAACTGACAAAAGCACTGCTGTGTTTTGAAAAGATTAGCACAGGTGAACAGCGCATGCGCAGAAGGAAGTGGCGCGAATAGCGTTGTCACGGAAGCGTCATTCATCTGACGTCACATTTCGGTTCCTTTGAGATGATTATGTCATCCGATGGGCTTTATATTTCATATTGATAATCAAATCAACATTTAATTATATTAATTTAATTTTATACTAATTGTATCAAGATTAACAAGGTACTATTACAGTAGATAATAGTTCAGGTGTTTTACCAATTATCTTTCATATAGCTCCTCGTTATCACATTGAAAGTGAAATGAAATGCTGATTTAATATCCCGCTCATCAAATATGGGGACTCAGATGGGGTTGTATTTCAACACCCCACTCCTGCTAATAACGATTTCCATTTCACGATAACAGTTGAGCATCGTTAGCTTAAAACCCTTGACCGGTTCATTCTCGTGACGACCACTTAACGGAGCGAAACGCCAACTTTGGCTGCTTTTAGAGGAGAGAATTAAATTATTTAGGTGGGTTCAAATAAAAAGTTCTCACCACCTGCATCCTTTAATCTTAGAACTTGGTATAAATTTCACAGAAGGAAAGCGAGAAGCAAAAAAGGTAAAACATAATCATTGATCTCTGTTAACGTTCAAGTGAGATCTCCATTATGTGTGTTTTTAGTAGCTGACTTTGGTCAATTGGAGGTCCAGAGAGTTCAGCGAAGAGGACAAAATAACACAATCGAAGGACGTCTCCTGAGGCCAAAGTGAACAGCGATAACAGAATGGAATCGAGATGGTGTTAGGAGAGAAAACAAAGATCAAAGATCAAAGCTGAAATCAACGAATACTGAAAGAGATGAGGAAGAAGAGATGAAAGACACATGAAGAGATGCTGTGACGTCATACGTTGAGGTGAGGTTCATTAATATAGTGAAGGTAAATCAGTGTTGCACAATGTATGCGAATGGTTAGGTAATCATTTGATAGAAATATCTATTTTATGAAATTTCATTTGTGCTTTAAATTTCATAAATTCTCCGTTGACAAGAGAACCTCGTAGTTCCGATGGGTGACGAGAAAAACCTTTTGAAATTGTGTAATTTTCTATTTTGTGCTTTATTGAAATCCTCTCTCTGCGAATAAGATGAGTTTTCATTTGAATAACGAGGCTTCAACTCACATGAGAAATTCGCGAGAATCTCTGATTTAGGCGAAACAGATTGCATAATAGTAATTAAACTGGATTTGTATCAAGTACATTGCCAGTGTTTGTGTTTGTTTTTGTTTTTTGTTTTGTTTAATTATAATTTTTATTTATTTATTTATTTATTTATTTATTTATTTATTTATTTATTTATTTATTTATTTATTTATTTATTTATTTATTTATTTATTTATTTATTTATTTATTTATTTATTTATTTATTTATTTATTTATTTATTTATTATTATTTTTTTTTTTTCATGCTGTAGTTGAAACATCCCAGTTCGAAATTTCGATCGAACGACCGATCCATTTTAATTGCCCTCGGCAGGTGGACATCGTGTCAGTCGATTGGATACAAGTATTTATGAAGTAAATGGCTAGTTTTCCAAAAGGCACTTTCTTCCAACAAAAACATTGAATTGCAGTGACAGGTCACTAAACACATCACGGGGTCTTCTTGTTGGTCTTCATTTCACCCAAGGAAAGTATTGAAAAAGGCTAACACATCTTACTTGAAATAATAATAATGCCAAAAAGAGTCAAAACAAAGCATATAATTATTCAGCAGTACGCCACGGCACCCGCCATTCCTTCCGGAAGGCAGCCAACAACCAACTGGCTAAGAATTCACGAGAAAATTTGATTACATAACCATTCTGCTGAAACGCCGTACATCAATTCCTCACTCAACTATGGTTTTCCGTGTCTCGTGAGTTAATAAAAATGAGTTTTAACGACCCTATTACTTCTTTATTCATATTCAATTAATTAGTTTCAATTTCTTTGATGCTCTAAGTTTTGCTCGTTAATGCACCATATGAATGCTTTTTCAATTAAAGGGCACGTTGACCTTTGACCTTTGATTATACTGTAGAATCTCCCCAAATGAACGATTGACGGGCGAATCATTCCGTTCGCTCGATCCTTAAATAATTCCCTTTGTTCTCTCGTGTGAACTGTGAAGTCTGTCGACTTTATTTATCTTTCTTTTGCAGTCGAATTATCTTTCCATACGGACCTTCCACCTGCTAATTAATTAATAATTGATCGCATCGATTACGAGCAGTGTGATACATTTCCCGATCACACGAATTAGAAATAGGACGAACACAAACACCGAACGCTTCAACTGGATTTAATCCCAAAGCACATTCTCACGTGACGCACACGATGCTCTTACGCAATTTTTTTTTACAACTTTATTTTCAATCCACCAAAGTAGACCTTTCGTTCATATTGTCTGATGCGCGACGCACGTGGTTGCACATTTTGGCCACAATAGTGGCGACCATTGCACGTGCATGGTAGCTGAGGGCATCCCGGGCCCTCGTTCGAACGGATTCCTGGAAACATCGTTGCATGCTGGTCGCCACTGACCGCTCATGCATTGCGGGATCATCGGATAATGAATGGCCAGCTGGCTTTTCACTCACAAAAAAACCCCGAGTGACCGCTGATCTGCATGATAGCAAGACATTGGACAAAGTCATCACCTGTCATACGTGTACAGTACATGCAGCACAACGCATAATAGTGCGTTATGATTAAAGGTGCGTTACGATTTCAATGACCAACTACCGGTATGGTCTATAGAGGAATATTAAGATTCTTCCTCTATGATATTATGACTCGTCTACATTATGACATGTTGACTTTAATAATAATAATAATAATAATAATAATAATAATAATAATAATAATAATAATAATAATAATAATAATAATAATAATAATAATAATAATAATAATAATAATAATAATAATAATAATAATAATAATAATAATAATAATTATAATTATTTAAATAATAAATAATTTATTTAATTAGAGTGCTAAAACATCATATAAGAAACAATTTCTAAGCACTCTAAAAAGCTAAGAATAAACAATATAATAGAAGAGACAGAATACTGATGGAATTCATCAGTAAAAAACTGGTTCGTTGAAAGCACGATTAAAGAGGACCTCTGTGATTTGAGGATGCACTCCAAAAGACAAAAACGCCTTTTGACTGACAAATAGTTAGACAATATGCTTGCTGTGTGCTAATTCCTGGATACATCGATTTTGAGAGGTTTAAAATATCGTTTACTTCTCGCGTTCGATTTCATGCCGTCGTGACGGCATAAAAGTAATTCTCCTATTGTTAACAATGGGAGCCGTCGAGTGAGCAGATCTTTCAGCAGTTCTCATAAAAGAAATCTCGCACTCATCTCATTCCAAGCTATTCTACCTGAGCAGGAAATTCGTATTTTAATTTGTCTTGAATATCATTCACAGTTGACCAAATTTTTCAAAAACGGTCTCTCGTCGCTCAATAAAGCCAAAAGAACCGATATAAAAAGGTTCCGAAATGAACAGAGGTCCCCTTTTAATAAAAATGTCTTCAGTTGTTTCTTAAAAGTCACTGGATTTCTCATAAACCGGATATTGAGCAGGAGTAAGTTCCACTGCTGAGTTCCATGTGTGGCTGCACTTCGCTGTCCTTCGTGTCGGCTGCTAGTTCCAACTGAGAGTTTCCAGGGATCGTTGGCACTTCTTAGCGGTCGGGTAGGTGTGTAGAAAGCAATCCGCCGACTTAGTTCCCATTCTGGAAACATTCTTAGGCATGGACTTGTGGCTAATTTTCTCGCACGAGGACATGAACTGGAGATCGCTGTCCTCTTCATTTGCATTGGAAATGATCACTTGAGCCTGAGCTTTTTCTTCCTTTGTCGTGTTCTTCCTAGTTGAACGCACAATATCAGCAAACGTAGGTGGTGTAGCTAATGGAACAGTATGTGAATCAAGTTCTCGATCTCCCTGATCTGCGGTCTTTGTCTATGACAGCATATTCATTTTAGAGAGAAGCTCCAACATTTGAGTCTTGAGCTCACGCATCTCTTCTCTTAATTCTTTTACCTCAGAATTTGAGCTACTGTCCTATGTCTGCAATTGCATACTAAGCACAATGGTCACCAGGTCTTCTTTCTTCTTTGCTTTAAGTTCGCTTTCTTTCCACTTAGCCATGATGTGAGTTTTAATGGTCAAATATGCGTAATATACGTACCAAAATATATCAATTTGTTCGGTAGGATAAAAGCAACTACCTCAGCACAAGAGCATTATGGTGTTTTACACATTTGCTGATGTAAATCCTAAATAAAGGCACAACGATAATCCACAAATTCAAAACGACGACCGCACGTGCGTAACTATAGAAACAGCAACGATTTACCTTGCTTAAATTTTTACATTTTTTTCTTCTCTCTCTATAGCCACGCAATGTACCTCAATATAATTATCATTTATAGTTGCATTAGTCTATTATCAAACATATTAGGCCTTTACCGGGTCCTTTTATAGCAAATATTTCAGAAATGCTGCCTTAACGACGCCGCCTCAAAGCGAGCATTCGTCGTTCGGCTCGTAGCATCCGAGGCCGCGAACAAACATACGTACACAAAAGCGCCATCCCCAGATCCGCCACTTCAAATCAAAACAAATCTTTATTAATTAGCATAGGTATTATCTTAATTCTAGAGGTTTAGAACGCGATAAAAGAACAACAACATGAAAGTGTTATGTGCTACAGAGGGTCTTCTCGTTTCAAGGATACACATAGGGTCTTCTCGTTTCAAGGATAAATTATCTCCTTTGCATGACCATGGGAGTCTTCGATGCATTTTTTGATGAATATTGTTTTATGTGATCAGTCAATAATAAAAAAAAAATGTGACCCAGACAAGTAACTTTGATTACATATAATAATCAAACACTATAGTAAAAAAAAAAAAAAAAAAAAATGATATACAATAATATTTTATACGTTTAAAACGATGGGGACTCGTCTTCTATATCGCTATCACCAAATCTGCAACTTAAAATCAAATCCTTTCTGTGATATACTATATATCAGTATTTAGTAAATATCCACAAATCCTTTCATGGGATGATAATATTCCACCGGTGTTTGCTCCATGTGCATATTTTTTTTTTCTCGTGCAGTCATAATAAAAATAAACACCAGCAAGAGAAATCAAATTTCATAGCGAATCCACGTATGCGGACATAAAATTAATGAGATGCGTAGAAACTACACGTGTATGTGTATTTCTAAGAGCCTTTGGGTTTAAATCATATTATGTTGTAATTCCCTTTCTAAGTCGCGATCACACCCAGTCAGCCCTCGCAATCAGAACACCCTTGGTTGTGCACAATTTTGTTCTGATATCGAGGAGTTCGGTTTGATAAACATGAGCTACAATAGGTGTTTCATCGACACCCCCCTCTATTGGCAGTTTACTTAGTAAAATTGCGTAAGTAATGACATGATTTTCTGCCAAATTTCTCGAAAGTTTTTCGGCGGCGACTGAGCCAACGGATTTTCCACGGATCAGTAAAATTCCGGCGGCGGCTCATTTTTTTTTTCGGCTTGCTAATCGTTTTTTTTTTTTTTTCGACTAACTTCTGGGTTTACATCACACCAACACAAACTCAACTGCCCGCGGAACATACCAGCGAGCGCAGACACGTTGACCCAGTCTGCTTAATCGAGCACAAATATCAAGCACTGTCCAGGGGTCGATATAACCCATATTTACCCTCATGTTTACCATACCAAACCCCCCAATATCAGAACAAAATTATTTAAAACCAAGGGTGTTCGGATATTCACATAGTATGTTTTTTGTTGTTGTAATAAAAGTGTTTATTATCTTAATTTCTATTTTTTAAATACTGTTTATAATTATTTCTATTCCACGGTCAGCCGACCTCTTTGTAACTGACTAACTGTGATTTTTTTCGGCTCGCTCAGATAAGCTGCATTGCTAATACATGTTGTATGCAATATATAAATTCATACATGTAGCCCCAGCCCCAGCGAAAGTGAGGGAGGGGGCTTGTGTGGCAGTGAAGTAGAAATACTTATTACCGTTAAAAATAGCCATTAAGATAATAATCACTTTTATTAAAAAAAACCTAAAAAGAACATAGTCCGGCACAGAGCATTCACGTGATCTTCTAAATTAAATGCAGAGTTAAATAGCACACCGAGGTTCCTAATAGACGTGGACGGATTGATGTTGTTACCGTCAACTGTCAGTGTTGGGCGATGGGTTGAAATGTGCGGATTATTATTCATTTCATCTTTCATCTTTCATTTCCAAATTATTATTTCTTTTATTTGTTTTACATGTACATTGTTCTCATAAACCACAAATTCACCTCTGTCCTGAACGAATACATATTTATGGGTGTGCAAATAAGCGAAAATGCGAAATATTATAATGTGTTGTACAATTGTGACACATCCGAAATAAGGTAATATCGCTGACATGTCGCTCATTATACATGGAAGTCTTTAGCTTTTATGTTTGAGTGTCTTTGAATGGAATTAGTATGATGTCGATTGCTGAATATTGCACCATGATATCGGGGTCCACTTATATTAATTTGTTTGTCAATTTTCGCAGGTGACGGCGGAGTCATCAATAAAATGTGGCAGCTCTGAAATCAACAGAGGGCAGGGGGAGGAGTTTGCAGAAAGGCCTTTGTGTACAATTGTACTTTGGTTTTTGATCGAAGCTACTAGCTGAGAAGGGCATGGCGTTGCCTTGACAAAAGATGGATGGATGGGTGGTTTTTTTTACGGCACTCTATAGGAAATTGGGGGAAAAAAAAAAAAAAAAAAAAAAAACCAAACCAGAAAACAGAAGGGAAGTCAGTGTCTCCAGCGATATGAACAGGAAACGTAAGAATTGTAGTTTCCAAATGAGCGGCGATTGAATTAGGCCTGATTCACCTGCTGCCAGCAGTAATATCCTAAGAGCAAACACTTGTAATCATTGACATCTAAAACTGTAAGGTTCGGTGAGTTAACTAAAAAATCCAAGACGACACTTCTATACAAATTGCGGAGCGTTGCGGGGTTTTAAAGGGAGGGAGAATGGTTGAAAATGGACTTTGAGTCGTTAATTGATGCACCAAAAATGATTCTTGTGCCTGGCCCACACAAGGAATATCATCGATAACGATTTCGCGGGAGATATAATGCTAATTAGGCGTGACGTCAGTCGCTGTGATGAAACACCGAGTTCCCCATCTTTTACAATGGGCCTCGTCATATCACCGTGTCCTGCGACTAAACCCCTTGATATTTTTTTATTTTCTTTTCGGAAATAGATAGAATAATCATTTTGTCACCAGTCAGGCGCAAACAAAAAAATATTTTTCGCTATTTTTCTTATTTTAACAAGCGATTTTCTAGGACACTTACCACGTTTCTCATCCTGAAACAGTAAAAAGGTCAGCCAGAGTGCACCACGCATGCGCTTTCGTTTCGTAAACAACAAAGA
>KB292092.1:215814-244281 GCA_000328365.1 Capitella teleta
CTGTAAATACCTGGGAGTTTTATTTCAATGACTGTTCAGACAATACTGACCTCGCAAGGCAGTTAAGGTCTTTTTATGTACGGAGCAATTATTTATCCAGATATTTTAGTGCCTGCACTCCAGCTGTTAAGTGTTCACTTTTTACAACCTTCTGTGGTAACATTTATTCTGGCCACTGCTGGTCTATTTTTAAGAAATCGGCCATGAGGAAATTGACGATTGCTTTTAACAACTCATTTCGTCGCTTCATGTTTTACCCTCGGTTTTGTAGTGCCAGTGGAATGTTTGCATTTAACCATGTTAAATCTCTTAATGAAATTCTTAGACATGCTATTTTTAACTTCCAGAAGCGAATTTTAAACTCAAGCAATAATCTTATTTGTTCAATTTTATCGTGTACGGTCTTTAATTCATCTTTGTGGCATCATTGGAAGTCTGTTTTATTTATGAATTGATGTGATGCATTGCTTATTTATTATTGTTTATTTTTATTTTCATCTTATTTATTTCATTTATCATATGCATGTATATGGATTTCAGTCTGAAATAAACTATTATTATTATTATTATTATTATTAGTCACAAAGTAATAATTATTTTGATAAATTCACATATTGTATTAAACAAATGTCTACTGCTACATAAAGATATCATGGGGCTATACCCGAGATGAGTCTTCGTGTCATCCCTGTCTGGGGATGTTCGGAGCTTGTACTATGGCATAATCCGACATTGTCTGCTGCCGTTCCGATGATTCATAACGCATTCGCGAATTCTACGCTAAACACGTGAATCATAACGTACTTTTCCCAGGAAGACCACAAGGCGAAAGTTAAACACAGAATTTGAAGGAAACCAGCGAAGACGATGAAAATGCAACACAGACGAAGGAATGATCAAAACAGCCTGAAACGCCTGGTAATGTTGATCCCCTGTTGTCATCGGCTTATCAAATTGTCTAACTTGAGTTATCGGACATTGATTTATTACGTTGCAACTCGGTAATACTCAATGAGACCAACTCAATCGCAGGAAGATGAAACCTTCGCTGACTCTAAATAAGGCTAATAGCTACTTTTATGTTGTAGTGTTTCATAAGATTTCGAATTTTGATATTGGATATTTTTCTTTTCAGTTTTACCTCTATCCTCAAATAACATGTGTGTGAAATCTGCAAATAAATTATTATTACAAGCAATAAGTCTAGAAGTGATTCGCACAGATGTTAATCACAATCAAGAATATTAATTAAGAGTTGTAATTGCGTAACAAGACAGGGCGTTGTGTTCTCTGGTCGAATGTGGGATATTACACCGCTCATTGAAGTATTTTAATCAATGAGATTAATTAGCGAACGAGGCTGATTAGACGCCCATATAACCCGAGGGAAACAGGCGCTGCTGCCCTGTTATTCGTTCTCCCAGATTTCTGGATGTCGCTGCAATTCCAATAATAACATCATCCGTCATCCGGTGTCTTTATTATCTTCATGTCATTCATGTTCATGTCGCTGTAGATGAACTCGTCTTTCCCTTTGTCGCCATCTCGTTAATGTCACCAGCGACACCGAAATATGAAGACGCCTCGGCGTAAAGTGTTGTGGATAGTAATCCAGGTATGTGTGACGTCACCCATTAAAGCATCGCGTGGTTTTCTTAACCTCTGACCTCTGTTGACTCTGATCAGATGTTGATGCTTGCATTTCATGGCATCGGTGACCTTAAAGGCGTTTTACAGTCTGTGATCTGTGCAGCCATGTAAAAGTTATAAGTAATATCACAAACATAAACGCCTATGTTAACCGAGCATCGATCAATGCCTTTATATGTATGTGGCATGAGAGGCCGCTCTACCGGAGAAACAGATCAATAAAATGGTGCATCAGCGATGAGAGTTCTGTGAGAGGACAAAGCGCGATCGAGATGCGCGGAGAAGAAAGACCAAGGATAACTACACCTGACATAACAGGTTAATCACCCACTTACGGGTAAGAAGCGATTTCTCACGGGGATAAAGGCGAATCTGCGCTGGTTATAGCACTTACAATTTACCTGTGGCCAGGAGCCTGCAGAGGATTCGGTAGTGCTTACGCCTTCAGAAATAAAGACAGTTCTCATTGTTATACATATCTATCTGGTACGTGAACCGTAAATACTAAAATATTGCGTTTTCACTGAGCTTTATCAATCAGATTCCACTAAATGATTCAATTTGACAAATGCAGCAGAATAATTTTACAATTGTAAATCTGTGAGCAGATTTCTGCAATATGCATGACTGGTCGGTCAGTCTGCTGACATCAAAGCGAATGACCACCTGCGATGCGTATCGCTCGGTGTCCTTTCATATCATTTCTGCACAATGCAATTAATTCGTCATTCAATTCAATGTAGCACACTGCAATTCTATATGATAGAGTAGCTTGACCAATAAACCGGTCAAGCGATGTCTCCCCGATCAGGTGCTCTTCCTTCCCGTTCAGAGGCGCACTGGTACCTGTCTGGTCAAGTACTCAGTCGACCAATGCAACCCCGCCCCCTCTCTCCCGTTGTAGCGATTCCCGCATCCAAACCTGCAATCAGAATGGTGATCGCGTTACCTGAGCACTTTTGCGGTTTTCCAATTAACGGCTCGTTTGGGCAATCATTGAATGTAATCAATACTCAGAGCACTTGTTAGAAAGCGCGAAGATTGTGTGGGGAAACATCATAGCGTGTTGTACAAGTGTTACATAATATATATAGTATACACAAGCAACTGTGAGGTAACTTGATAATACATGCCTGTACATTCAATAGATTCATGATAAAGATTACATAACATATAATTAAAAGATTGAATTAATAAATTCATTAATCAAGTATTCGTGCAAGATAGCTTAATTCCGTCATTAAAATGCCTCAATTAACTTCCTCCACAGGTCCTGATCGCAGCTCCCCAGTGTGTCGGCATCTGCCCCTCGGCCAAATGCTGACCAGTTCAGCCAGACGGCCCCGCCCACCCGCCAACCGCACTCATTGAAACGGGCCCCGTACCGAGGAGGCTGCGGGATAATGGATAAACTGGCGCTCCGGCATGCTGCAAAAAATCTTCAGTGTGGCACTTGGTATGACCTAGATTAGATTAGAAGTCTACGAGGGACGCTGAAGTCGCACTTCTACATCCGGAGCAAGGTCCGCCCCTGGAGCAGACTTTTCAAACAGACGCACATCTCGCGGATTAAAAACACGCAACTGAATTCAGGAAATCGCGAAGGTATGTGCCATCACTTCTCAACGAACGCAGCGAAATTGACTTTTTTTTGCTAATTATGCTAAACTTATCAAACAATAATTAATAAAAATAAACTAATAACGTTTTAAAACAGCAATTTGCAGCCTTCGTTTCATGTTTGCGGCTACGTGCGCCGGTGTGTTTGAAGAATTTTAATTATTTCAACTGCGAAATCCGCGTCTAAACTTTGTCATGCATATGTTAATCCAGAACACGTCTTCGATCGTTTATGTCATCAATCAGCTGAACCGCAATGTTGCGTATTATGGAGAGCGAAGCGGGAAATGAGTTGAGCCTTTGCGCCAATTGTTTTGATTTCATTATTCTTCTTTCTTCTACGTCTACGATTTGAGCCGAAACGGCGCTGTGACCAATCAGCGAACAGTATAAACGGACCCTGGTTGAGGTCGATCACTCAGAGGTCATCGTTGACCATGTGACGAGTATAGCTGAGTGGAATGATTGAAATGCTTGGTTTAGTCAAACTTTGTATAATTGATACATTGATCAATTAGTTGACGGAATCATTTTTATCAACAATTTGTAGACCATGTGATAAATAGTTGAGTAATATGATTGAACGATTGATTGATTGAATGATTAAGAATGATTGAATTGTAAATTGATTATATTTATATATTCATTATATTGAATGAAATTAAACACTTGGCCACCCAGACGAGCAGCCAGCTAATCAATCATTTAATCAATCACTTCTTTATCTTATCTGTGTCATAGATTGACCCATTAATTTAACGATCTCCGCCATGACATCAGAGACGAGTGTCCCGTGCAGGTGGAATTGTTTAACTTTAGCTTTTTATCGGTTCGTTTCATGTCTCTGGTTGCCGTGTTTTAACTAGCCCCTCAGGAGTAATCATTCGCTATAGTCCTGCTTATGGATGCTCTCACTGATCGCTCATCGCGACCCCTGATCAATCGCACGTAGCACTGACTTGAATGCATATGTCATTCATACACATGCACTCACGTAATCCTTCAATACATGTATAAACATTTCACATGCTTACCCTTCTTACACCAGCACCCTATTTAATTTATAATCATCAATAACCCTCAAGAAGAGGGTTCCACCCCACGCTAAAAAAAAAAAAAAAAAAAAAAAGGCAGTTTTATTTTAGTGAATTTCCTCGAGCGTTACGCGTGCATTCTCCGTGGAATTATCGCAAGTAAAGCCCCCGAAATCAGCCGTGATGAAGAGCGTTTAGTCATAAAGTCTTCAAGAGTCTTCCGAAATGAAACAGCTGCAAGATACCCGGGGTTATGACGTCATAACGAGCTTTGATTGACGCCATGATTGATCGGGGTATTGGTTGAAGAGGTGAATCGTAACTTAATTGTTTTCATTATTGGACCAAAGAAGGAAAAGCACAGAATGAACAGTGGTTAATTCGCAATTTCACAGAGAAATTGAATGAAACGTGTGTTCTGTATTGCGTAATGTTCATCATAACATATATCGATCGTTCGTTTAAACCGTAAAATACCGAAAATATTGAGACAGTTCTTGTGTCAATCAGAATGACGCAATATAAATAACTCAAATAATTGTGTCATTTATGCAGAATTATGTAAATTATTCGGCGGGAACAAGTGAAAAGGAGCCTTGGTGTAATTCATGTCACTTTCATGAATACTTAACAATGCATAGTACATGTATATGGATACAACATGATAATTATTACATAAAGTCTTCAGTCCTCACCCCACCACGTGTTACCTTAGGGAACTTTGCGTAACATTTTTTCGTATTATGCACAGCCGCAATCGTTGTGCAAAATGTCTTTTGTTCGCAGTCGCAAACGCCGTTTGAAGCACCTGTAAATCTGCGTTTTCTGATGTTTTTATGCCGAAGCTCACGAACGAGCGGCTGTCAGTAGGAAAACTTGAAGCCCATTAAAACGGTTTCTGTGAGGTCATCGCTCGCCATGCGAGATGCGAATCTGTTGTAGCGTAATTCGGAGCAGTTAGTGGTGTTAGAATCGCTGGTTGCGAATTAAGACTGGTTGAAAGATTCATCAATTTATCATTTCTCGAGATCTTTTCCCTTGTCTCTAGTCTTGAGAAAAGTGCGGTTTCTCTCAAGCTGTGACGTTAAGTTGCCATGGGAACCGGATGCTCGTGTATACAACTTTTTGTTCTTTAGTGTTGTAGCGAGATAAGATGTTACACTTTACTTTTCCCAGCATGCCCTTCATTTCATGCGCACGAATTGCACGTACAACTTACAACTCCACGAGGGGTAAAGCGTTTCGTACATGAGATAAAACAACGGGATGACTAATGAAACCTCTTTGAATTTGACGAATGAGCTTATCCTACCCGAGGTCACTGTCCTCGAGGTACATGCTTCTATAGTGAACAAGTGAAAACAAAAATGTTTTCTGTGAGCATTCGTGCTTTTCCAATTAAATAAAAAACTGCACGATGCAGGAAACCATTAAAAACGGGAACCACCTTCCACAAATAAACGAACAAGCATTCTGACCTGAAACCCGATCGCCACCACGTTTGGTTTCCATTAATACTGAGACGCAGCAGGTCACCGCGAATCTTATTTATTTGACCGCAAGTCTTGCCTTCTGGCTGCCAAGATCTGAGTCACAGGGGACCCTCCCCCCTCATTCCCCCCTTTGTCACGTGATTTTATGTTGAAAGTAAGCTCAGTAATAATAATACTGCCGTATTGAAACTCCATAATATAGAGGCCGGTACAGACCACGTGGTGTCATTAAAACCAACTTACGGCTCATTAAACCAGCGGCCATTTCTCATGCGGCGAGACGTCGTCACGAAATGCGAGCATTTGATACTTTTATTATGACTACTGATTGAATCCAGCCGTCCAATCTGAGCCCAGTATCGCTTGCCAGCTGTCAAAAGTATCGCTTATGCTTTCATGAAAATGTGAATCATTTTTCAGCCCTCTAGCCATCGCGGTTTCCATGTTTCAAAACCGAAAATTCCCCTTTTATCAAACTGGAGCTATAATCTAAACATAAAACTAATCTAAAATATCACTAAAATTAAATCGCTGCAGATCGGGTTATGTAAGCAAGGCGTTCGGTTTAATGGGGTGATTTCGAGCCCTGTTGAATTACCGTGAAGCCCTCAGAACTATTTTATGACCCAAATCACGAAGCGGGTCTTAAAAAAAAAAAAAAAAAAAAAAAAAAAAAATAAAAAAAAAAATAAAGATGACTAAAATTACACCTGATTCAGCGGATTACCATGATTAATACTACATAAGAATCAACAGTATCTGTGAATTGCCAGTCACCATGCAGACCACCAATACTTCAATGCGACACCCACGCCCCCAAACAGACATGATTGAGTTTGTTGTAATCAGACGTCAACGTGTCTCAGCGGATCCAATCAGCGACTCCTGATTGAATTCTAAATAACTTATTCTTACGTTTGATTTGATGACAAAAATACCACCTGATCAGATGACCCCTCGCTCTTACGTCATCCGCCATTCACGACTTGTGGCCACTCTGTTCAGACAGTCCAATATATTTTGTGTTTCTGGATGGTCTGTCGCTTCGCTCTCTGCTCCGTTGCTCCTTTTACGCGTTGCCTTCTGGTGTCGTGGCCCATTTCGAGAGATGAAGCACTGAGGTGCTCTTCTCTTGTGGGGTTCGCTGTGGAAATAATCATCTGTTCTTCATTGCAGGTGATCACGTGTTAGTTATGTGGATACCAGTCAACATCGTCGTATTGCTCGCCACAGGTTAGTGCAGTTTATCTTAAGTTATTAGTTATTTATAAGTAAAAACTCCTCAGGTATTGTGATTATGATAATCTGGTAACTAAATTTTAGCGAATATCCCGAATTGAGAATTATATGCTATGCGATCACTGATTGATTGATTGATTGATTGATTGATTGATTGATTGATTGATTGATTGATTGATTGATTGATTGATTGATTGATTGATTGATTGATTGATTGATTGATTGATTGATTGTCTTATTGGCTGACTGATTGACTGATCATAATGGACCACGGTGTGTAATTAAACTGCCCTGATACCACTGAATGTTTAATGATGGTATTTTTACAATGTATCTTCGGGGATTGTACATGCCGGTGTATTAATTGCACAATTATTACCCAGTCTCAAATACAGCGACACTCGTTTGACATAATTTGTAAACAAACGTTAGACTTAGAAGGAACTCAAGAAACCAAATACTCTCAAGATATGAAAGAGACAGATGATTATTCGACCCTTTGTCAACAATTTTGAGGAAAACTAACTCGACACGTGGTGGTAATTCGATACCAGAGAACAATGCGTTAAACTTTAAGCACAAAGTAACATTTATTGTAAGTATTTGCAACAAATTCAGATTGTTACATGAAATATTTCTAAAATATTAATCTCAACCAAAATTAAACTCCGAAAACTTTAAAATTCCCGTTTCTGGAATGAAAACGCGAGCTCAATTATTTCAGCTCAATCTCCCGGTGTAATGATGAATCCTATAATCGCTCGACATTCTTTGAGTTCTGGACATCGTTTAAAGTTTAAAGCGAACACATGTTGCAAAATGAATCATGAATCAAAAGAAAAAGGTTTTCGATTCGGGTGAGTTACCGCGCTGAATTGACTTCCTCTCCACGTTCAGATTCATTATTCTGACTTTTATGGGATTCAATAACAAGGAAATGGTTTGCTTGAATTTGCTTTATTGCTTTTCATAGAAGCAATTCATAAATATAAGCGATGGTGTGGCGTAGAGTTCACTTGGTCAAGCGTAGGAGCCACTTCCGATTGAGTAAAACGTGGATTTGTGGGATAAATCGTGGGCGACGTTTACCTGGTGGCAATGTTTACCTGGAAAGCGAGCCATTCAACAACAACAGACACCCAAACACACTTTTAATGCTCACAAAGATAAAGAAAACGGTCTGCATCGCATCCCATGGGAGAGAGAAGGGGGGGGGGGAGTTTCAGGCTCCGCTCGTTCAGATCGAAGGTGCCGAGGGAGGCGCCTCTGCCATCACTTCTTGCTCTAATTCGTTTTATCGCACAGGAAACGGTACTTGGGGTACTGTATAGGAGTAGTTCCTGTTCTACCATTCTTCATATACTTGTCATCGATGTGTGTCGTGCATGGTGTAAACGACGTCACGGCATATTGACTGGTCAATATGATTGCCTGTTCTTCATATAGTATGATGCATGTACTCGCGGTCTCCTGTTGTCCTCTTGTTCCACACAGCCCACACACATACTGATTGTTCGAGTACTCGTACTCTCATAACTTCACGAAGGTTTAAACATTCTAAATATACTCAACCTAAATTTGTCATTAGCATGTCTGGTGGATCCATTATTTAGACATATCATTTGTGCAGACATAGTATGCACTCAGAAAAACAAAACCTAACGAGGAAAATGTGTAACGGATAATAATAATAATAATAATAATAATAATAATAATAATAATAATAATAATAATAATAATAATAATAATAATAATAATAATAATGAAGAGACCTAGATATTACCGCACGCTGTATTATTCAAAATAGATATTTCAGTTTTTCAATTAGCCCTAGCTCCCTTAATTTCCTCCTCAGTAGCTGATGCTGCTCAGCGCTTCAACGAGGAGCCAAGTGACGCGCAGGTCACCAAGGGTCAGACCCACATCTTCGCGTGCAGCGTGGTTGACCTGGTTGGTAAAGTACAATGGATGAAGAACGGGTTTGGGATGGGGCACGACAGAGACCTCCCTGGCTACAACCGCTACTCCATCGTGGGGTCACAGGCGATGGGCGAGTACAACCTGATGATCTCGAATGTCCAACTGGAAGATGACGCCTTCTACGAATGTCAGATCGGACATACGACCCAAGTGGAAGGAATCGCCAGCAACAGAGCCCGCCTCGATGTCCTCAGTGGGTGCACCCCTCTCCGTTGTCTCCTCCAGGTCATAAACCTTTCCTTCCAGTTCCTCCGGATGTTCCGGTCGTCGAGGGAGGTCCCCAGGTGGTCGTCACCCACGGAGAGGAGTACAACCTGACCTGCAGTGCGCGGAACAGCAAACCAGGGCCGAACATCACGTGGAGTACGACAGACGCTCAGGTCATGTTGGGCTCATTCGACTCCTCAGTCAAGAACCAGACCAAACTGGTTGATGGCACAAGCATCCTGACCATAACTCCCGATAAGAAGCTCGACCAGGGCAGGGCGTACAAGTGTCATGCGATGAACGTCGCCCTTACCAATCCGAAATGGACAAGGGTGTACCTCCAAGTGCAATGTCAGTAGAGCACACTTAGATCACTCAGTTTTATATGAATATTCTCACTTCATCAGATCCTCCCGATGTCACTATGACTGAGTACCCTCGCGTTGCTAAGGAGTACGGCCAAGCCTCCTTCAAATGCGAGGCCATCGCCAATCCGGCTGACATCGTTTGGAAGTGAGTCTTTTGTAAGAGTTTCAAGTTCTTTTCAAATAGTTCTTGTGTTATCCAGATGGTTCGCTGATGGCGTCGCTCTCGGCGGAGAGACGTCCAACAGCCTCGTTCTGAAGACGCTGTCACGTGATCTGCACACGAAGGACGTCGTGTGCGAGGCGACCAATAGCGTCGGCTCATCGAGCAAAACCTTCAAGTTGAACATCGAATGTAAGAGAAACAGACGAGTTGACTTCCATGTCATGTTGTGCGTATTGCAGATGGACCCCGATTCGTCGCTGAACCTGAACACGCTGCCGCTGATGTCGGGGGAAGCAGTTCGATGTTATGCCGAGTCGACGGCAATCCTTCTCCCGCTGTCTTCTGGCGTCGGAAGGACGAACCGAGCGTGCTGTCCACACAGGAGTGGTTCAACATCACCGCTGTCTCCGGACGCCACTTTGGCGTCTTCACTTGTACTGCTAGCGCCCCGGGATTCGCTGATATCTCGCGAGATGTTCATCTGATGGAGAAACGTAGGTTTGCTCAAAATGATAATCCATTGGCCATCATTTCCCTTGTAATAGACGTTGGGAAACCATACACAGCGAAACATTCACTTGTTGTTATTACACGCATTGTCATTCTGATGAATAATTAATGCACTTAGACTGAATGGGAGTACCTGCTAATTGGGGTCATTGAGCTACGCAAATAACTCACATCTACTGAAATTTGTTGGCAACATACGCAATGCCAGTTCAAAAACGCTTTCACGCAAAAATATTGCGGAAACGCCACTTTAATCTGACGTCCCATTTTCCCGATTCATCGACGACGCTTGTGGAGCATTGTATGGGTATTCAAGGTAATGGTAGCTAGTCTATAAGCTTACGAGGTGCAATAGGCGAAATCAATTGTCATCTATATGTGCTGCTCTCGGAGTGCACATGAGTACGATAGCATTTCATTTATTGTATGAGCACTTTGGGTGTGTATTGCGACTTACATGCATTCTACCAGAAGGGAGTATACTATCTGTTATCTTGTCATTTTGATACTTTGTTCCATAACATTATAATGCTCACACCGAAAGACACTTTTACTCGTAAACCAAGCGAGATCTCAAAAGCGCAGAGGCTGTGAAGGAACTATGATAAACGATCTGTTTCTTCTGGAAGCAGCGGGTGGGTCGAAAAAGGCAGTTGGCTGACGGCTGACCTAGGTCAAATCGTGGCATTCATTTGGATAAAGGGCGAGGGCACCCCAACGAGACCCCTGTCATGGGGACGAATCATGCTGCTTTTAAAGCGCACACGCGCCGTATTATTAAAAAAAACCCCGATTTACTACTGACTTCAGTTTTCGATTTCCATAATGGCGAATCGTAGTCGTAATTCGTAAATTCTGGATGATTTTTTCTTGAAGAGTGCTTAAGCTCTCGAGATGTTTTTACTCGTTTTTGCTTTTCGGTGCATATGACAGAGTGCATTGTCATTTACATTGTGTGTGGGTGTCCTTCGCACCGAGCAGCTTGGTTCGTTTCCGCGATGAATTCAATATCAGCCGTTTTTGTGTGCAATTAAAGGACAGGTCACAAGTAGCACTCACTAACATCTATACCCGAAGGTCTGTTTCATGCTGTGTACTGAGTGTTTTGTTGACCTCATACTTATTGCGTATTCTCCGAGTGATACACATCCACACAATAGTGGCGCCATTTGCCATGTTATGATGCGAAATGAAAACACGTTCAGTGAACAGTTTAGTTTACCCAACTACTTAACCTCACTCCTGGGCCAAATGAACATTGTTTGATTTCACACCTTCAATTTACCTGTGTTTGCGAATCCATTCCTTTTGATACAACGTGGTCGGTCCGGAAATATATGTGCTACATTTCTAAATTCTACACTGTATTTGACACGATTACCTTTCCAGGGGCCCCGAGGGTGATTGCGAAGAGTGAGCAAGAAGCGAGATACGGAGAGACCGGAGTGCTGTCCTGTCTTGTGGAATCTGTGCCAAAACCCCCGGAAATCATTTGGCAGAGAAATGGAGCAAATATCGACTTTGAAGGAATCGAAAGGTAATGATAACAAATACGATACACTGTATATCAATAATTATGCATTATTTATTCGTAATTGCACAATAAAAAGAAATATCAATGCACTGACATCGCATGTGTTCATATAGTCATTGCTCTCTTACAGATACACCGTTCGCATGAAGGACGTCATGGGATCTCCTCAGCAGAAGAAAAGCGTCATCGAGATCATCAGCGTTCAGGACGACGACTTCGGCAAATACAACTGCAGTGTTGATAACGGCTACGGCTTCGATGCAATGGAAATCACGTTCACGAAACAAGGTGAAATTCCTTCCTTAATAACAATCCAAGGAAACAAGAATTGTTTTGTTGCAGAGGTACTTCCGCTCCCGTACATTCTGGCCGCCATCTTGGTCGGTGTCCTTCTCATCATCATTTTATCTGTTTTGGTTTTCGTTTATCACAAAAGGAGAAATAATCCTTCCGCAGGTGAGATTAATAAGAAGAAGAAATACCCGCAACCGAAATCCGATTTTTTGTTTTCACCTTCAGATTCCGACTCTGAGCTCTCCGAAGACAGTATTGCTAAACGCAAAGATCCTTTGAACTGCGAACCCAAGGTTGGCCATAGCGACAGTTTCCATAGTAACCCGGTTGATGCATGCATGCAACCAGAGCATGACTTCCATTGCCCCAATTACGCAATTCCCCCTCCTGACGAATATCTCGAACAGACTCCTGACGATAAGGTCAGCTTTAATTATGTTAACTAGTTAGCTGTATCGTATTGTTTTATTAATTCTCTTAATTTCGTGTTTGATGGTGATTTTAATCATTATTTTGTAGCTCAATTTATTGTAATGTGGTTCTTATACTTAATTCTAAACCTTTACATTGCTTATAGATTAATTAAACAACTCAAAATTAAAGTGTTTCTACCCATGTACCGTAGAAGGAAGACCTAGTGTAACCAGCATGCTCGCAAACGTGGTCTGTTACTCTCAATCTCTCTTCCCACTATCCTTTTTTATATATTTTTGCATGCACCCTTTGCACCATCGTGAGCTTCATGGCATGTAACTGGTTTTTATTTTATTTTTGAATATTTAATCAGTGTAGCAACTGCTAATTGAAGTCATGTTCATTTTTTGAAAGTTTTCACGTGTCATTTGCAGTATATTCCTAATGATTACGATTTCAACGATGGATACGGCAACAACGGATATGATTACGCACGTGATATCTACGGAACTTTCCCAAGAAACCAAAATAGCAACAACTACAACAACAGGTGACGTCATACATTTAAAGGATATCATTAACTTAACTTTGAAAATTTACGTTTCCTTAGCTTCATAGCAATGACATATTAATCATTTCAGGGAAAGATAATCGATTTAAATGTATATCCTTGCTTAAAACATTTACCTGAAATTGATCTTGAAGTAATCCTTTTGTGACGTCACAACAGGTTTCCCGCTGAAGATCCGTATGGAGTGGCATCATTCCCTCAAAACAATGGCAGCATATATGGAACATACCGGCCTCCGAACCGAATGCCATATGCCGCAAGTGATTATGGACCAAGTGGGAATATGGCCAGTGAGTACGGTACCCTGCCACCCGCTCCGCCTGCCAGTGACTACGGCATCTACGACCAGCAGCAGTACGGCAGGGTTCCTCCTCCACCGCCTTCCATCACCAGCCGACTTTCTACAAACGTTTGATTCTAGCGGCCAACCATACTGTGTCAAAATGTTGCTTATGATGTAATGCTGGGTTTGGACCAATTAAGTGTCAGGATTGACGTGCATGGTTTTATGTTGCATAACATTTAGAGGTGTATACTTTTAGTATCTTCATGAATATTTAACTTTTCGTGAGGCTGCGTCGGCCTCCACATAACATTTGGTCTAAGAGATGACGATATATTTTTAATGGACGTCAAAGAATCTCTTTTGAGTCATGTTGATCAATGATATTTCTGCTCTACACAACGCATTAATCGTGGGAGTTATGCGAACAATGGTGTTATTAAGTTGCGGTGGGTTTATTGAAATTTGCACAAACCGACGAATGTTGATGAATGTTGACCTTTAATTTTCCGCAGAGCGTTATGATTTTTGGTGTGGTGACAATCTGAGTTCATAACGTATTACTTACACGGTATGATATTGCATGTTCACATTTTTCTTTCCATCATTACCATTATGTTGTATATTATCATATTCATCGCCATCATAATCATCATTGATTGATACTTGATGAAATGATTATCATTTTTGGGGTGCATAATTTGAATATACTATTTCTTATTATTTTGTCTCATCATTATGTGCAATTTGTATGAAAGAACGAATGGGTGAATTTTTTTATCTCTATTATTAGCCTCTTTGGAACCAAAAACTTGGTAGATATTAAATATAATATTTACAATCCTAGTAGATTTGCGATTCTGACAAACTGATAATTATTGCTATTATATTTTCACATATTTGTGTCTGGAATTATGTTGTTCCTTTCTGGTCATGAAGTGGATTGCGTCACATATTACGTAATCTGTACTTTGCATCGTCGCTCCTTTTTGTTTTACTCTATACCTAAATAGATGTGCCTTAATTGTAGTAGTCATATATACTTTATAGACTTTTAATTTGTTGTCCTATATTCCCGAAATTATATAATAATATGATGACATATCATAAAATGCCATTTTTGTTTTTATAATAAAATGAACTGAACCGAGTGTACGTTATGATTGAACAGTGCACACGAGAGTGGTGTGCTGTCGGAGATATTGGGACTTTGTCGTGTCAATTATTCCAATGGCGTCAATGCTTCATATGATGAAATAACTAACATCGGTTTGGTTGACAAGATTTTTGTTTAAACTTAAAAGGAAAATTATAAATTAAAAAAAGTTGTGTCTACTGCTTGATTGAAGTCGCTGTTGAGGTTTTGTCATTTTTCTTTCACAC
Source organism: Capitella teleta (assembly GCA_000328365.1). NCBI lineage: Eukaryota > Metazoa > Annelida > Polychaeta > Capitellidae > Capitella > Capitella teleta. The sequence continues at coordinate 230,558 of KB292092.1, forward strand.
TTTAGTGAAATGATTTTTCAGTTGGGAGTTACATGTATTACAAGTCTTCCCATGCTCTGGACATTGATATGATCCACAAACACGACAGTTCTTCTGATTTTCTTTTTATTCGGTCAATTTGCTGATTTGGTTGTGAAAACATTTTCACTTTCAAGAGCACGTGAATACGCGGAATAACATTTCAGGTCATTGCCTTTCAAAATTAATTATAATTAATCTGATCTCGGTTGAGCGAATTCCTCTGATGAGTCGACGGAGTGACCTTGTCAGACAGACCCAGTTCTTCATTGCGTTTTGCAATCATTGTCCGCAGCTCCGTCGTTACCCAGGAGTTGTTATTCGGGTAAATGTTTGTCCCTGGTTTCACTTTTTCCCTGTTGATATCTTTCATGATGATGCTCTACATTGCCTGTATAAAGTCATCGGGAAGATCCGCCTTGGATTCGACGTACGTGATTCGTTTCGCACGCTAATTAATCTACTATATTGGATTCGCAAAATACGCACTCTTATTAACTTATTAACCCGGCCTGTACGTGAGCTAGTTCTCAGTTTGTGGAATTCAGTGAGCCATCTCGGAGGCTTCATCGGTTCACTGATCGTTGATCATCGCGTATAAAACAGCATCAGCAGCCGATGCGTATGGTAAGCGATAGTTATCAGACCATGGACCAGTGGCAGTCACACAGCAGCCTCACGGGTGGCCTACCTAGAACCCGCGTGGATGCAATCACAGGTAGGCCATGAGGCGATGGTAATCTTATATTGGATTTAAAGCACACCACGAATTAACACATTTGCTGCTATAATTATGCATATATTATTTGAATGTTTACATTGGTTTTAATATTGAATAACTAATGCATGCAATTGACACACTGTCCAGAATGAGAAAACTTCACCGATTTGTTCAAACATTAATTCACGTTATTAACTTACCGACATACACTGAGCTAATCTTTAACTTATCTACATATGTTGAGCTGACCCAACAGAGGAGGCGACTGCAGTCACAGGCCATTTACATTATAGAAGCGACCCAATTATTTTTATGAACTTGCAGAGCACCCACTAAGTATGTTCTAAATCTTGAGGCTGCATCTGACTTATAAATGCCAAAACATACCACAAGCAATTAATGTTTGAACTGTGTAATTGCGATGGTAACAGAAGCGTTAATCACCATGTGTATATATCGAGAGATGCACCCCAACTGTACATTATTTATGTTACTTAATTTTAATATATGGCAATGAACGCATGAATCCTACGTCCCCGTTATTTATTTCTGTATGCATGTGTAAACGGAACCAGCCAGGCATGTCCACGGTCTTTCAGCAAAATTCGACGGAAAATGTGTAACATTAAAAATAGTGGTATAGTTCAGTATTTTGGTAGTTCTATATGAAAGGCATAAGTTCAAACGAGTTCAAACGAGTTCATTATTATATTTATGTGCATACTTTTATACTTTGATGATAAAACTGTTTTTCTCGACATACATAAAAGATTTTGCCAATTTTGGCGGTCGGGTTTCAGTAGCGTGTATCTCTATTTTTAATATTGCATAATCTGAGTTGATTATTTCTATTATTAATTGATTGGTTAATTGGTAATGATATTAACGATTGGAGGTAATAGGTGACAGGTGATAGGTGATAGGGGATAGTTGATAGGTAGCCGTGAACATGGTATTCACGTTTCCCCTACCTGTTTCACCACATTTCACCTCCTTGTACTGAATACCGTCAGGCCATTTTCGGACTACTTAATATCCTTGAAATCCTCTTAATATAATCCACTCCCTCTCTTTAACACTATAAATTCTCCCACCGCTCTCATCCCAACAGAATAATATGCATATTCCAATTCCGCTGCAGTCACACTACCCATTTGAGCTCTCACCTCAAAATTCCTCAAAATAGAATCACTCAATTAGTCCGATTCTTAAAGCAGATTTCGTTGAGACGACTTGGCTATTAGTCGAACGCCGAATGGACGCGAGCGCGATTCTTAAATGGAAATTAGTTAAGTTTGTTATCGATATTCGCAAAAAATAAAAAATAAAAAAAAAATAAAAAAAAAAAAAAAAGTGCGACAATCACTATCATATTGAACACAGTCCGCAAGCACCTTAGGACGAATTGAATTGATTGAAGGATCGGTAAAGTCGACTTCAGACTGTAAGACGACTAATCCGTTAGTCGACATAATTTACTTTTAAGAATCTGGCCCTGGTGTCCACCATACTCTGATCTGTTCATGCATAAACATTCCATTGCAGAAGATCCGAGTACAGTCAGAACAGACAACAATCCAGAGGAAGAGGAAAGTTTGTGGCATCGATTCGCAAGCGAATCATCATGGCACGGGCTGAAGCAGATTTCAGAAGAGAGAAAATTTACGTTTCGGAAGTGAGTCATACGCTGTCTTTCCATTGCAGCAGCCGTTCAAATAGCCTATTCTGCCATGATTTATTAATTGTGTGCGCATGCGCTGATCGCATTCAAACCTCGGATAAGGAACGGGTATTGTAAACCTGCCTTTGTGAGCAGTAATGAGAATTAAATCAAGACTTTTGAGTTGACATGATATAGACATTTAAGTCGAATTTAAACTGTTGTGTTTCGGAACGATGCTTTGGCTATGAAGTAGTGATGCCAGACGCTGTTATGCCCGACTTCAGCTATTATTTCCGGGGTCTTAACAGAAAGGCCAATTGTAACACTGTTTGACTTTCAGATTTGTGTGGATCTTCGTCACTTTGTTGGCATTCGTGGTCTTCTGGTACGCCATCGTGAGCAAGATGATCGAATACTTTAAATACGAATCTCAAATTGAGATCACAACCACGTACCCACCTCAATTGCCCTTTCCAAGAGTGACAATCTGCAACCTAAATGCCTATAGGTATGCCTATAACACCAACGGAATTACGCCCTACTATCTCGAGATTCACCAAAAGTCTATAACAATAACATTTATGATTGCGTTTTCACTATACGTTTGACCATACTAGTGTACCTCGGGTCATAAAGTGATAAAGTCGCTTTGAAAATTCGGAAGATAATCATTGTCGTTAATGTAGAATGACAGCGATTCAAGAAGAGGGTCGATTTGACGCAGTCAAACAGGCCACACGAAGACTCAACAAAATGGCTTCCGAAGGTGAGAGTTTGCATGTAGCTCATTTTGATGAATTGAAAATGTATGCACAGAAAATGAGTCCGATTGTCTTGAGTTCTTTGAGCTGAGAAAAGATTACTGTGTGGTCGAAGGCAGAGGGAACTTCTCTTTTGTCATCGCTGACACAACTCTTGAAGTTTGTCAATTCATCTGCAACGAATACCTTAGCTGCGCCGGAGTGTTCTTCGACTACGGAAAGCGGCTGTGCACGATGTCATCTTTCACCGCTGACTTTGACGGCCCGGACGGAACATGTGCGAACTCGACAACTCGGTATTACCGCCGACGTAGATGTGCCAGTAAGTCAGAGAAAGGGTGTAGATGGCTATCGGTTCATCACATTGTTAGCTGCTCCAAAGGTGAGCTGTTCGTTTGAGCAAGGGGTTGATGACAAGGAATGTGGCATGACCGTGAGCAGTGAGATGACTGACCAATTCGCCATCGTCGAAGGCCTTGACCATACCTTCAACACACGTAAGATATGATTTCACCACAACTCAATCGACAACCGTTATGTGTACAGAGGAGGGCCACTATCTGAATCTGCAAGCAACCAACTTGCGCGCTGGCTACACTGCCAGGTTCCAAACGGATTATGTTGAAATGGACGGGAATTGCCTGATGTTGTCTTATTATGTGTTCAATCAGGCGATTCTTAAGGTAATTCTGATTGACGAGGATTTGAGAGAAGAACAGGTGAGCAGAGTTGACAGTTTTCGCCAACCATGCTTCGAGCCTTGCATGTTTCAGATTTTCGAACTTGACACATCTCACAAGGAAAAGTCAAAATGGGAAACAATTTACCTGGAATTCTACCAGTCAGGTATTTATCGAGTGATTATTGAAGCTACCAGAGTGGAATATGGTATCAGTGGAGTTGGTCTAGATGACGTCAGACTCCTGCCCTGCGAGACTTTTGGTGAGCAATGAGCTAAGATTCACTCATCTAACCCAGTTCAATTGCAGCTGAACAAAAGTGTCTTATCACTGCGTTCGGTGAAGACTACCTTGGCACCAAAAACACCTCACAGTCTGGCGCCAAGTGTCAGCCATGGGCGGAGTCAATGAATTATTTCATTGCTGAACCCCAGTTCGTGCAAAATGAGGACGAAACAGAGAACTTTTGCCGCAACCCGACCAAAGACCCTTTTGGACCATGGTGCTTCATAAACGAATATGGACAGCGGGAGTCATGCGGAATCTCTATGTGTGGTTAGCAGGCGTTATATCTATGAAGTTCATTGTGCTCATCATCTGGATGATTTTCCCCGTTTTGTCATTTGTAGCCTGCCCAAGCGGCTGGTTTGGATGCCAAGCCAGTGGGATGTGCATCCCAGGAGATTGGACGTGCAATGGAGTGCGGGATTGCTCTGACGGCAGTGACGAAGAGGATCCATGCGGTCTGCCTGACCTTCTCATCTTTGAAATCCATCTCAATATTTCCTTTGAAGGTTCAGATGTAAGCTTTCAATGCAGCTTTGAAGATGACTTCATCTGTGGTTACACTGTATTCGAGACACGTGGAACACAGTGGAAGCGAAAGAAAATCCTCTCTTCAACCTCACCAGATGATTGTGAGTACATATATAAATATGCATTTTTAATGGACAAACACGAGAGCCATCGTCCGCAGTGTATGAGCTAGAACTGTTGTCCACGAACGCCATGTCGGGTGACGAGGCCTTCATAGCTTCGCCGCTCCGGAATTTCACCGAAAACACCGAAGTCTCCTTCCAATTAAAATTCGAAATGGAACAATATGACACATCGAGCATTCGCGTGGTCGTCCAGAGGGAGGATGGCTCATTTTCTGATCCCATCACAACAATTGAAGAAAGAAGCACTTACGGGTACTTTTCATATTACTACCTCTGCTTGCCTGCTGGTCAATATGGCCTGGCTTTTATCGTCAACATCGGCGAAGCTGTCAGTACCAAGTTCTCCATCAATGATGTGAGAATCAGTGGCTATCCATGCGACTCTTCTCCAATCGACCCTGGTAAGTTAATTAAGAGAGTATTATACAGAGTTCCGAAATCTGCTTTTCTTTCGTTAAGGCAATACAACGTCGGCCACCAGAGTCCTTGAATGTGATTTCGACGGATCGGACACACATTGTCCTCTCCAGACTATGTCATCCAATGTTTATTTCGAATGGCGAAGTATTGCCTCCAAAAATCTTCTCCAGGGAGGTCTAACCGCTCTCTCTGATGACGGTTAGTCCTTACTGAAAAAGGGCTATATAAAGCTGCATTTTCATAGGTTGTGGCATTGATATCTATGACTTGGAGGGAACCATCAGGTCTATTGGATACCCTGCAGGCTACCCCAACAATGAAATATGCAACTATACAATTCACATTCCTCCGGGTGCAACTCTTCGCCTTGAAGTGGAAAAGTTTGCTGTTGAGGACTCCATTGACTGCACCTATGACTACTTGCAGGTGAGGCAACCTGATCGAATCTGGGTCTTAAGTTGATATGAACTGTTCCAGATTCGCAATAATACAGGGCAGTTATTCAAGCTCTGTGGGGAGATTGCTGCTGGTACAGCCTATGAAATTTTAGGCGAACACATCCACTTTACGTTCTCTAGTGACTTCAGTATCACCGATATAGGATTCTCCATAAAATATACAACTGATGACCTGGATAACAACGAAAGTAAGGCACCTGTGACCATTAAATTCACTTTTCGTTCACTTGAACTTCACCCACAGATTACGCTCAGGCTCTCTCCTTTGGTGGCTCTGATGACACTGGTTCTGCAATTAGTAAACTCATTCTTGGTCCTCTCTTGATTGATTCAAAAGCTTGTTTGCATTTTGAACTGTTCTCAGTTGAACAATTGGAAGTTGCTCAAGTTGGCAATCTAGACCGGAATGCTGAGAGCAAAAGTCTTCTGAAAGTGCCAGATATCGGTGAGGCACCGAAGTGCTGAACGTACTATCGACTGACTTATTCACACCTCTCCATGAACAGGACTTGGTGTTGCATGGCACACATTTTTTATTGATATTGAACGTCTTGCATCCGGAAAAGATTCTCTCGTATTTAAAGTAGAAATGCCCTACCCAAAGAATGTCTATTGCACCGCATTGGACGCAATTAACCTGACCAACGGCAGCTGCCCACTCTCAAGTGAGATTACTTAATCATCTTACCCTTATCACATGATGAAACATAGGCGTTGCCTCTGACACATTCGGCTGCAACTTTAATGCGAGTGACCAGTGTGGCTACAGAGACACCTCATTGGTTGCATTACGATGGACAAGGGAGTATTTTGATGGTAAGTTAACGTAGATTGCTCTTTCGAGATGATCTCGTTTTGTGAAGGTATTTTCAGTATGTCAGCACACTTGGATCGCACAGTTCAGAAATCGACCATACTCACCTCGCCACTGGTGGAAGTTACACAACAGAGTTGCCTTGTTGTCTCCCACGAAGTCGATGACTTTGATTCTGTGCTCTTTATAAAAAAGATGGCAAGCAACGAAACAGAAAAAAATGCTAAGATCCTGACCAGTCTGAGCAATTTGGATCTCAGCAATACTAAATCCTTCAATGTCCAGCTTGAACCCGGCACTTACAGGCTGCTGTTTGTGTTGACAAGTGGAATCAGTTTCATTCGCATCAGCAATATTGAACAAGTAGTTACCAACTGCACATCATCGGGTGCGATCCCATGCACTGCATTTACATGATTTTTTTTTTCAAATGAAAATTCTTTCAGGAACCTCAGGAGAAGTTTTTGCAGACTACTACTACTACGGCTACGATTATGAAAACTATGGAGATGGTTCTGGCTCAGGATATGACTTGGGCTCCAGCTATAACTCTAGTTCTGGCTCAGAGTATGGATCAGAATACGACTCAGGATATGGCTCAAGTTCTGACTCAGGAAGCAGTTCTCAGCCAAATGAGAAGAGAAGCAAACCCCTAGCTGAAACTGAGATCTTTGAAGATTTGATGCAAATGCAATGTAAGATAGATTTTATAAAAGGGGGTATCCAATATTAAATACGTATGCATGAATAATTATATTATTTCCACATTATTCAGAAATAGTCACCAGGACTAGTGAACCGTATATTCCTTAAATCTGCATGGATCACAAGAAGTATAAATTCTTTGCAATGAACTGCAGGGAAGAAAAAGAAAAATTCAAATGTAAATTGAAAAAGCGTTAATTGCAATTAATTGGCCGAGCACAAACACTAAGCAAGCAACCCGTCACCAATGTTATCATTCTCTATAACTCTGACATTTGCACTTTTAACGAAATATATAATTTTCTGGAGCAATGTCTCCTCTGTTAGCATAGGAACAGGTTTTTCCACCCATGTAATAAAAGCCTCACCACAGGAATTGTTTGAATAATCCATTTAATCCCTGCATACCAAAAAATAACCCTTACCTTCATCCATGAGGCTGTTAAAACGTGTTATTATTAAAAATGCTTTATCAATGATAGCTGGCAGGAGCCTGTATGATTTCAAGCGGGACGTGGCTCACATCATTCCCAACACTATTCTCACGTGAGTGGTCCCACCCTATCGAGCAATGCAAAATCTATTCTGCTTTATATAGCTGTGAATATGCTGGAGTTGACTGCTTTGACTTGTTCAATTTCACTGAGACTGACATGGGCATGTGTTATCTTTTCAATGGAAATGTATCTGAAATCGTAAAAGCTAAAAGATCGGGTAAGCCTTAAATTTTTTTTCCTGTGAAGCTACCTACCCTCTTTCAACAGGATCAAAGGAAGGCCTAAGACTTACACTGAACGTTGAAGCATATGAAAATATGGAAGGTCTATCCGATGACAGTGGCATCAAGGTTCCACAAAATATCTTTTTAGAAACACAAACACATGAGTGCTGCATGATGATATGTTGCAGGTGCTGTTGGACCACCAAGATGATGCGCAACAGATGCAAGATAAAGCATTTGGTGCCCGTCCTGGTGCCCATTCCCTGGTAGCCATGCACTACACTACGGTATGCCTAGTCTAGCGTTAAAATCACATGACGGTGTGCCTTACTTTTGTATTAAAGATCACTTGAGGGTGTACCTTACTGTTGCATTAAATAACATGAGGGTGCGATTTACTTTTGCATTGAATGATATGAGGGTGTGCCATATTTTTGTAGGGAAAATACCTGACCCCAAAATATGGCTCTTGCGGCAAAACGCCTTGGAAGTTTCACAGCAAAGACACCAAGTATACGCATGCGAGATGCATGAGGGAATGTGAGGTAAAGAACATGCTATCAAGTTGTGGATGCATCGACTCTTACATGAAAGGTGATTCTAACTATTTAAATGTAGCATACAAGACCTATGTGTAAAATCTGTAATGCATATAAAAACAAATATTTTTTTTGTTCCACTCACAGGTGACTACACGGGCCCCATGAATGAATGTGATTTGGCCACTTACCTTAATTGCAGCATTCCAGGTGAGAGTGGGTCTTGGGAGGAACAGGAAAAATAGTATTCTGTTTGCAGTCTATGAAAACGGAGATGAACTATCCAACTGCAGTGTCTGCTTGAGTGCCTGTCAATCGACAGATTTCGAATTCGATCTGTCATCTGTGTCCCTGGCATACACAGCGTTCTCCTCGTTGAACGATCAGACAAAAGGGGACATCCAAAGCAATTATATGGAAGTGATGTCTCTGCAACAGCGCTTGCAAACGACAAAATTCCTGGGCCTCCTTGGGAAAATTCAGAGTCTGCTGCAAGCGATAGACGACTATGAATTCCATGCCAAGTTCTACTTTCTAGATTCAAAAACATCTCTAATGAAACAATCAGACCTGACTATCGAAGAATTCAAAGCATTGGCTCGAAATGACTCATCTGCCATGTATGGAAACATCTCGAGTCTGACAATGGCCTACCAGGAGTTCCTCGGTCCTTACGTTGACACAATCGTCTTAGAAACTGAGCAGATATCTCAGCACTTCAGCAGCGGGTTTTCGCTCTTGCAAGTCGCCAAAAGTCGTGCAAATTCTGATCAACCTCTTCAGCCGGAAGCTGAGCCTGTCTGGCAAGACACATGGGAGAGATTTATTCGTCCCATTTTGAAAGAGTTTGAAAGTGGCTACCGCTCTCTAGGAAATCTCATTAAATTGATCGAAATTGATGCCTTGGATAGACTGGTCGAAATAGGAGATTCCGGCCATTTTAAAAGTCTGGATGGGTCAGAGCAACTACTTCCTCAGTTCCTGACCTCTCCCCGCCTTGAAGTGAACTCGTGCCAGAACCTCTATGATGACAGATATGCATCCATCATTGAGCCATTTTTGTTCTTCGAGGCTCTACTTGATCGCTTTTATAGTATTCAACATCCCAATCAGACTAATATTGACATCAATGATGTTGAACTTGAAACTGAGGATGAGTTTAATGCCACAGTTTCATATATGATTGAAGAATATTTCAGTCTCAAGGAAAAACTAGTGACCTTGAATGTCATGGCCGACAAGATAAAGACGTGCGTGACGAAGTACAGCAGCAGCTTGAACTTGTTCAGAGACAGAGTTTCTAATATAAAACTCTCAGATGTGAGCTTGAGCAGCATTCTACAGGAGGACGAGCAGCTGTTTCTGATCAGGGAAAGTAGACTAAAAGTGAGCGCACTGAAAGATGACTTAGCCAGTAATAAAAAGAGTGTCTTCGACTTGAATTCACAATTCCAAACCATCAGCGTTGATATTGACGAAGCTAGAAGCACTCTGTACAACACCATTCAGCAGCAACTGATCTCCACTCAACAATCGATCTCAGCCGACTTAGAGGCAGAGATTGGAAGCCTCTACTCGCAGAGTGTTGAAGACAGTATTCTGTTGACATCGTTTCTGCCCGGGATTAGTGATCTCTTCAACGAACAAGTTAGAGCTGCAGGAATCTGGAGGGAGCCGTACCCTGACCTGGCGGGATCTAGCCTGCTGGGCTACCAATTGAGTGTGGAAGGAGGGCGTGCAGTGGTCGGCCGAGCAGTTGATGTCTTCTGGAATAATGCTGGAGGTTAGTGTTCCCCGTCTCCACTATTGGCGTAACTTATGTTTCTAGGCAAAACGAAGCTGACCAACATTGTGAAGCAGTTGTTCGATAGTCTGACCGATGAGGTGACCAACGTTATGAATGATATGAACCTCATCGGAATGGATATAAAAGCTCAAGTTGCTCAACTGAAGGATAGCCTTGCACCGTTCACAGAGAACGAGTCGTTGATTGATGAGGAATTCGCACAGTGAGTATACGATATGTTGTAAACATTAAAAGCCAAAGCATGATACAGTATGTAATTCAATCAAAACTCGTTTATTACTAACATTATGCTTTCAGGCAGAATCTCCTGGCAATTGACATCTACTTCAAGGACATGAGTTACCAGAAAACGGAGCAGAAAGTTTCCTACTCGCTGCTTTCTTTTTTCAGTGAGTGATGATCTGCAGCAGGATGTCCATGCCATGTGTTGTTTCAGGTGACTTTGGTGGCTACGCTGGTCTTCTGCTAGGAGCCAGCGTCATCAGTTTAGTGGAGCTGCTGGATTGGCTCTTTTATCACTGGCTGCATATGCAGGAGGGTTTCTGCTCCACGAACAAAACAAAGAACTCACTAAAGATGAGTAATCATGAGAAGAAGAGCCGATCAAAGAAGGCCAGACGTGGGCCACGTGCTTACCCTGCTGATAGACCGAGTTACTTAAACAACGCATACTCACCTGCCCGGGAGCATTTTAATTCTCTCAACAGGAGCCCTGAGCTGTTCAGAATGAGCAGAGTGAATGGTTCTATGCGACCATTCACATACGAACCAACGTATGGTCAACCGTCAGATTAAATTGCTTCACACCATTGGAAGTAAAGTCGAGGAATACTTGGATCCAGTCCGGATTATCGAATTCATTTTGTGCAGAATTAATAGTGTTGATTGATTTTAATAAGCACATTTACTCAGAGTAGGTAAATAAGTAAATATGTTTCTTCGTGAATTTCTAACCTGGTCGTTCTGCCTAAGCAAAAGTTTCAGAATAATATATGACCTCGTCCTCGCAATGCATGGCTACGCTATACATCAAGCATAAAACAGTTAGGCTGCTTCTTGGTATAGCCAGTGTACGGAAAAATACAAAATGTTGAGTGATGTCCCTTTTTTCTTTAACAGTATATTGACATCTCCAGTCACTTTTCTGGGTAGCATAAAACAAAGGTTTCATTGGGCCCGGCAATCGGCTTTTTGAGAGCTGAGGCAGGTTGTGATTAATGCACATAATAGTTAAAAAGGTCGCTCACTGCTTTGTTTTATTCCTAAAATATAAAATTTCTCGTGAGTGATCTGGAGAGGTTCAATGGCTCTACTTCTCCGGGTGACGTTGAGTCTTTATTGGCAAGGTCTAACGGGTAGACGCCTGCAAAGCCACCAGTCGGAGCGGCCAACTGAGTGTTGCACAATGTTGTCATTAGGGCTCTGTTTCGATCAAAGGTCGACAAAGAAAGTTGAAGTAAACAAATAATATTTATTATAGCATGTACATACAAATGTGTTATGCATATATGTATTACAAGGGAAACCTACTCAGGGGAGCTGGAACCAGGGCTTCCAAATTTGCCATAATTATTAGCTTCCCTGTCAATAATCTACCTTGGCTTTAGTCACTCGATAAGCCGATAATAAAGGTGTTTCTGATAAATGCAAAGAGGATCCGAATTATGGCAAGACATTATTTTCTTTTTCAAAAGTTTATTATTTCAGGATAGGGTACCTCAATGAAATTGCATTACATTTCGAGGGCAAGCCCAACAACCATCAATAGGCTGATCCAATATTGCCAACTACTTGTATATGTTAGTTTTAATCTTATGAGCCGAATGCCCTTCTGACTTCCAAGATTTTATTACTGCATTAAACAGATCGCCGAACGGACGTAAGCAAATCATTTGTTTTACTGGACCTTTTAAGTGCATGTAATGTTATTATACCTTTATAGTCACAGAATCTATTTTATTGGCGTATTAAGTGGTTCTCGCATAACATGTGAATTAAAAGAAATATTTAGTATTTACATATTATTTTATCCTTCGACAATTGCCCCTAGAGATGCCAAGACAAACCGAAACGCGGCATGCGGAGCTCATGAATATTCGTCTGGGGTTTTGTTGCTATATTTACTCAATCCATCATCTTGTAAAGTATACAACCAGGGAACGGATAATCAGGTGTAGTATACACGTAGAAGGTATACGATCACCCTTCAATCATTGCTGACTCGCCCAATTATCGCTCGAAAATCATAACGTTTTTGAGATCATTATGATATTTCTTTCTCGACTACCGCTTTTCTTTGACTCAGAAGTCAGAACAAACAAAATATCAAATGGTCGCGCATGTACTTAGCCAGAGTGCACCACGTATGCGCAATACTGACGCTTTTGTTTCGTAAACAACAAAGATGTTCTTTCATGGCGAAGATGGTCTGCTCTGATTGGCTGAAATCGATAGCTTCACGAAGGGAACGGACCAATCACGGCAAGCCCTCATCTAGTCTCAGTTCTTTTAAAGGTGATTCGAAGGTTGAACCATTTGGTCCGACATTTAGTTACTGAAACGATAGACTGGCTAATGCATATTTTTATGTATTGGGGTAAATAGGTTCGGGAAAATAGATTCGGTTTTGGCAAAACGTTGCGTGCATATTTTTATATACATGTAGCGTGGCCCAATACGTACATGCAATATTTGTTTGTGTACACACCACAATGGCACACAAGACGAATTATGTTAAAATCTCTCATGCTGCCACAGGGTAGTATTATACAATACTTAATTAATTTCAATGCACATCTGTCCGTAAATGCAATAATAATAATCATTCATTGCTGGATGGATTAAATTGTACATATGGCGAATTAGCATTTAAAACACATTTTATTTGTGGATCTTACACGTTATGAAATGCATTTATCTTCATTTACTATTATTACTAAGTGAAGTCGTGTGATTATTTCTGAGTTAAAAGAAGTGAGAGAGATGATGAATGAGTTGGAGGGAAAGCTGATGATCAGGAACAGTATAGCGTAGAACCTCAATAAGAAACACTGGCCTTCCTGAAAACAAGGATGAAAATGTGTCTGATCTGGTTAATGATTTGTTTAAAACTATGAACATAAATCCGGTTATAAATCGTGTGCATCGTGTAGGACCCAAAGACCAAAACAAGAACCGGTCACGCCAAGTACTCTGTCAAGTATCAAGTGATGCTTCGTAAGAAAGCTATTCGAGGTTCCCACCCAAGTGTCTTTATTAGCGAGGACCTCACCCGAACCCGCTCAAGGATCGCATACCTGGCACAGGAGTAGAAACGCCAAAAGAAGGTGGCAGATGTGTGGATCGCGGACGGCAGGGTGTGTGTAAAAGATAACGCGGGAAAGGTACACTATCTGACAAGAATAGCACAGCTCGAAAAATTTATAATATATCTATATATATATATATATATATATATATATATATATATAGAGAGA
>KB292092.1:245425-279045 GCA_000328365.1 Capitella teleta
CCCCAAAAAAAAAAAAAAGAAGTTGTACATCCGGAATAGACTTAGGAAGATTAATGTTTGAACTTTATTTCAGCTTGTGAATACAATTGCTTCGAATCTGTAAAAGCAAGCAGATAAATATTGGTTATTAAATCTGTACTCAATATTGTCGTGAGAAAGTCATCTTGATGGGTCATGAACGAGCAAATTATTATTTTTAGTAATAAATGTGTGTGAGTGGCATGAAGCGTGATGAAGCACGATGGTGGGGGGATTTGAAAGATGAAATTCATCTATCTTTTACTTTTGATCTTCCGCGTCTTGCCGCAATGATCTGAAAACACACATGTCCTTATAGCCAAATGACAACCGGAACGAAAGAGCTGGCGGTGGCCTGTAATGGTTAGTCTCGTTTGCTCTCATACAACATTCCGAAGTTCACATACCGGAGATACAGATTATTTTCAGAATTTGTTTCAATATATAAATTTTGTTTGGGGTCGCAATGACCATAAACAAAGGGAGCAGAGGAAGTGACCATTCTTATTTGCATGAGCCCAACGAAGTTTGCCTCCCTGAACCCCGTTCCCACTTGGGTCTTAAAGGAGTGCTTCCCTGTCTTTTATGTAATTGGGCCTATCCTTACTCGGATCATCAACCTGTTCTGTCCTTGTCATTCAGAGTCATTCCAAGTACAACCAAGGGAACTGTTGTAAGACCTATTTTGAAGAAGCTCTGCCTAGACCCTCAAGTTATGGAGGATCCAGGGAGATCTTGGTGTCCAACTAAAGTCTTGTTCCTGTCGAAGATGCGCAAACGCCTGATCGCCATGGCCCGATTTCATGAAGGTGGTTTACCTCGGATTATTGTTTGGTTTAGATTAGCTAAACGTAAGGATTTACGCTATAACATGGCCAATATTCTCTGCCGATGCTGACGAACTACAAAACCCAGATTATAAACTATGACAGAAGAAGTATGTGACGCGTTAATTTCGCAGTTTTCGTGGTTGTGCGAGGCTTCTATATTCTCAATCCAGATGGTCCCGGAAGTGCGTTATGATTGCCCGTGAAAATCGTGAATTAGACGGTGTCGATGTTTTTAAGGGAACATTAATTAACGGCGGGATTTATGTACCTCAGAAATACCTAAAAAGGAACTGAGATGCAATGATTATATTCTTTATGCATTTGTTTCCTTCTCAAATTGCATAAGTTTTGTATTGTTCATTGTTGAACTGTGATATTGTCACACGCCGAGCAGTTGAACCCTTAATTGTCATTGGAGGAGTTAACTCCGAGGTAATTGAACCCGTATTCATGAAATCACTTAATGACCTTGTTAATCCGAGCTAAACTACGTTCATGAAATCGGGCCCTTAAGACTAACATTCTTCTGAAAACAACTTGAACGTCTGCTTTTAGCCCGCTTATTAGCGCAACCACAGCATTGAAACGGCCTTAGCTTGAGTCCAAAACGACATTCTGCAAGCTGCGATAAGAGAGGTGCTGCCATGCTGGTACTCCTGGATATGTCGGCTGCATTTAACACCATCGACCACGAGCTCATGTTCCAACGTGGCAACGCCTGCATCTACGCTTCGCTTTCGATGGCATCGCTCTCACAGAAAAAAAACTATATATAAAACTTCCACTGTTTGTTGAATTTACTTGTAAATATCGGATAAGGCGTATGATCATCCATTTCTACCGATATTTGCAGCGAATTCGACGATTTCAATCTTCCCGCAGTTCGCGGACTCCCAGCGTTTTGAAAGCACCATCATGTGTTGTCAGGATGGTAATTACATAACAAACAGATACGTACTTGGTTTAGCGGCTCAGCGGAATCGGAGACACACGTGTTTGCCGTAACGGGTTCTCCACAACTAAGCATCAGACGATGAGAGGATAGACGGAATCTGGTGGCTGCAACTATTCTGCTGTCGGGAACACACTCCACCGTGTTTTCGTATATTCAATGGAGACAGGCCAGGATTCATCTGTAGATACGTTTGGTAGCGCGTTGCACCGTCGGCTGCTTTCTGGCGGCCCTGGCGGCGGATATTCTCTAAGGATGCCAGCTCTGGGTCTTCAACAGTCTCGGCTGCGTCGGTGAGGCATTTTTCCATCCCCTCTCGCTGGATCAGGTTCAGCGCTTGAGCCAGGGGTTCGTCACCAGCAGACTTCTGTCGGAACTTTCGGAAGAAAGAGCTCCCTGTCGTTTCAGTATTGTGCTCTTGAGCTGCTGGATGCCAAATTCGATCTGGCAGACAGAGTTGGGGGTCGTTGTCCGAACGCCGAGCAGCATCTTCATTGCAGCCATGTACAGCTTGTTCACCCTGGATGTGTTGTCTGTCAACCACGATTCACAGCTGTACAGCATAGATGCAGACAGGGCAACAGTGAGTACCTTATATTTGAAGGTAAACGGCATGTTGCTGTTCTTCTGGACGAATGCTACAAACTTGTTAACGTGCTTCCTGCACGCCTTTAACTGGTGTTTCATCATTGAAGCCATCCTATACCGTATTCTGTGAAATGGGCGCCCAGATACACATAGTGAGTTGCGTGGCCTATTGTTGAGCCAGTGAGCTCAATGGGGAGCCTGTCCTCCTTCTGCCCGTTTATGACCATCAACTTGGTTTTCTTCTGGTTCATTTGCTGGTTTATACATGCTAAGCACCGAGCCAGGGGGTCGTGACTTCAGCTCGGGGCAGCAGAAGGGTCAGGGCGACGGGGTCAATGATCACGTGGTCACTATTTCATGTTTCCCAACCTTCTTTTGTTATTTGGTTCAGAACAACTAAAATCGCCATTGATTATGCATGTACCTGAATTTACTATTACATGCTATATCTAGTCATCTCTATTGTATGGAACAGAGACATTGACAATATGAAAAACAAATGCGCCTCAAGAGCATTTGACATGTGGATATAAAAAAATGCGTAGAATACCCATAAACAGAGAGAAGAATGAATATCGAAGTGAATCAGAAAATAAATAGATATAAAGCAAAGTTTTTCTGATACCATACAAACTAAGAAATTGCAATATTTCGGCCTCACGCGTTAAAGAAGCATCAATATCGCACTTTTTTCTCACTTTAATAATTCGAGAAAAGTTCTGCAGAAACTAAGTTCTCAAAAACTGCTTTTTTTTTACACCTCAGTCGTTATTGATCCAAGGAACACAAAATTATGTTGTGTAGAAGTTTATTGTTGAGTATATTTAACAGCATTGTCCCTCATTAAAATAGTTAAATTTCTTCATCAGATTCTGTTGTTACCAACATTTCTCCTGTAGCTGCCTGAAGAAGATGGATCGGCTGCGGATCACCGAGAGCGAAATCCACATGACTGTCTGGCAGGACACGATGCGTGCTGCAGTCGCCGGAGGACATTCAGTGGCGATGTTTCCATTTCTCATGTCGTGAGGAGTGCACGTGTTTCAGGCGGCTAAGATAGGTGTTCTTGTTGACCGTGAGCACCTCGGCAAGGATGTCGTCATCGTCAGGGGCCATGCCATTGCTGAGGTCACCTTGTGGTGGATCAAGTCCAAATTGTGTTCGGTTGAAGTAGAGGCCAATCGTGCAAATCTCTGTCGATCTACCTGTCGGTCGCGCAGGGGTATTTTTAGCGGTGAAACCAGTACTGCATGGCCTCATCCGGGATAGGGCATCTCGGTTTCTTTACAACACCGCTATAAATACAAAGAACAATAATTATGTTTACTTTTCATTTTACTGTCAATGTACAGATCTACATATATTATAATATATGCATGTGTGTAAACAATACGAAAGAAATAAAGCTGTAATGTCAACTGAACTGCTGTTATGAACCTTAGATGTCCCGACCTTTTGCGACTCCCGGAATGGCTGGCATAGTGCCAACAAGGCCTCAGCCGCTGCCAGTTCGTCAGCTGACGCCTCCTGACTGGGCAGCACGATTTCCGGTTCTGTTGTCTCATCGATGAGAGAGCCGATTATTGAAGGATCGGCCTTGAGCTGGCGTCGCCTGGCATTCGTGAAAAACTGATTTACTTGTTCGGCATGGATGCCGCCCAGGCGCGCCAGCTCCTTCATCTCTTCCTTTGACGGGTAGGGGTTTCTGTGGCGGCGGATCCAATCCCAGATTATCTGCTTGGCTTTTTGAGGCAGCTGAGAATTCTTGTTTTGTGAAGAGGCTGTGAACAGAAGACAGAAAGGGCCTCAGTCACATGTGATCAGTGTTTTCAACTGCTGTTATCTATTGGCGTCGTATGCAAAGATATGGAGTAATACAGATGGAGTATCGAATAGGAATTCAGCTCTAAAAATATGCTCGCTGAGATTGGCTTCTGACAGTAGTCTATGTGAAATTCCGGTGCGTTATGGCTCTCGCTTAATGGTAATCATAACGTTCTCCGTTGTAAGGCAGCCAACATTACTTGAATTACTTGTAAATCTCTGTAGAATGCATTACATTTCACAGAACGAGTACTTATCAAAAGGATATTATAATTTTTAGAAAAGAACGTATTATTTTTAATAAAAAGATTAGATCAGTGTTTTTTTCTGTATTTTGGTTGAGAAAATCAGAGACAAAGATATTCATATTGTTTTGTGAATGAGAGCCATGAGTTATATTTCATGATGGGAACAAAACAAATTATGAAATGAGAAAAATAAATTGAAGGCAGTAGGACAAAAAATAATTAAAGAAGAAAAAATTACTAATGGAATGCATAAAAAAGACCATTAAGTGCAGTTAATGTTGAAATTTCTGCCGAGCAAAATTCAGAGGTTTTGCACTTTTCAATTCAATTAAAAGAAATGTAAGTAGGAGCTAAGTATACATGATAAAATTTGAAAATTTAAATATAAATTGAGCTAAAAGGGTAGACTCCAGAATTGGAGAGTATAGGCCCTGACGGAATAATCAGGTGCTGTAATTATTAATATATATATATCCTAATTGTCAACCTTCGCATGATGATATCGAAGAATGTTAGCGAGCGGATTCAAACAACACAGAGGTTCATCTGTTTAGTGACATCAATTATTCGTTTCTCTCGTTTAAAGAAATTCAATCAAGACCTATGAATCAGGGATATGGTGAACATGTCTCAAGTTTGGTGTCAGGTAACAGCACGCTTCCGCTTACTAGTAATTAAAGGTAAGGTCGAATTTGGGTCATCGTAAAAAAATATGTCGAGTAGGATTGAATGCATTTGAAACTACCTTTCAAAAGCTACCTCTCAAAAGCTACCTCTCAAAAGCCCCTTAAAAAATACGTACTAGGCGTTATGATTTGGTGAGACAACATGCATATGAACGCCAAAGATGGCGAAACCGTGTCAACCATGCGCTATTTTGGCCGAAACGAATGGATGAAGTGTTATAAGAGTGCTTGTTTTTTTTTGAATGCAGCCATTATACGTGCAATTGTGAACCACATCAAATAGTAGTAGTATTATTACTCACAGTCCATGTTGATCTAGTGCTGTGGTTGCTGTGGTGGATGCGTTTCCAACTCGGTCGGCGAAGACGAGGAATAGTCAGGCAATATAACAGCGGACGTTCAGCGGACGCTGTGTCTTCTGGCCGGTTGTCAGGAGCTATGTCAGCAGCCGCCTGTCAACGAGTTTAAATTCTGCCGCGTATCACGCGTATCAAATCACGTGACAGCCACGCCAAAGCCGCCCGTCACGCCTCAAAGACTGACCACGGGCTACCGGGAGAAGGCCTTAGGGAGGAATACTAGTAATAAAATTTGAAGGCGTCGCCTAGTGTCTACTAGGGATCCTGTAATAAAGTACTATTTCACAAAGTGTCTCTTGTGCAGACCTTCCACGTGGGCGTTTTCAAGTTTTTGGATGTGGATGTTTGGTCCAGAAAATGGCAAAAAATTAAGCACTCTTACTAGGATTATTGATATATATATGTTATTTATTATGTAACAAAACAGTTTATCAAAATGTTAATTCCATTATATATACTAGTAGTTATTCTCAATTTAATTACACACACATGCTTTTATCCTATGCTTATAGAACATATAATATATGTAGAAATAAAATTTATTTATTATTATTATTATAATTTAATGTAGCACACGGGAACAGAACATAGTATACGCGATGTGTATTAATTCGGTCGAGGTCTTAGGAGGCACGGCATAACTGCAAAGATCATGTGCTACAGCACCACGATTATGAAGGCAACAGTTTGCAAAGGTTTTCGCTGTGAACATATTTTCAGTCCATGTGTTTCGTTCTGGTTGAGTTTTCTGTTCCCATAACCGTCATACGGGCACACACGAACCCCAAATGATGCTTAATTACGCGAATTTCTTCGACGGCGACTTCTTGCCAAAAGAAATTCTCCCAAAACACAAAGAAACCCGTCTACATGCATCGCTGATCTTTTAACACTCCTTGCGGCAAGCATTCATTGAGTGTTCCCAAACAGCAAAACCCTTAGACAAAGGACTGAAAAGAGTTGATTGCAATCCACCCGGCCGACAAAACATTTAATTTCCATCGTCTATGAATCACAGCGTGTTGTCTAAACAGTTGGAACCATTTGACGTGCGACGTATAAAGTATGGGATAGAATTTATTGGATAGATTTATTGGATTGTCTACGCATTCAGAGCGGCGTTGTATGTAGCAAAAAGCTACGTGCAGGGCAGTTTTCCGACTGAGGTCGAATCCCAACCCGAGCCTTGCCGAGCCGAGTCGTTTCACTGGAATTTGTTGTGAATATTCATGCATGCCTACACAGATTACACTATATATGACTGTAGCAGTTCTTCTTTCCCCTCTGCTTCATTCTCTCCATCAAGCTCCCCTTCGTACTTACCCATTGAACTCTCTAGGTTCACTAACTGCCCTGACTTTCCAGGTGAGACCTGCCACATTCTCCAAAAGATATGTTTCTATATAACCAGAGGAAATGTTGAGTTCGAATTGCTTCTCCAACTAACCATTAACTGCCAATCACCTTTAGCTGTACGTGAGGAAGATCACCTTAAGTTCTCTTCAGAATAACCTTTACTTGGCACGTTTTGCTCTTTCCCCAATGGTTAAGTTTTGCATGTGACTTACCCACGAGATCCCGTTTGGTGAATATTAATATATCCCTGTCGGCCCATTATAAACCCGACAAAACCAACATCCCTAGCCACTTTTCCTTCCACTACTGCTATCATCCAACCACCTTTCATTTGGACCTTCTTCAATAAATTGGATTATTCCTCAACCCTAGTCTGTTTGCTTCACCCCCTAAATTCAGACTAGGCCACAAGCAAAAACACGCACAGAACAGAATTCCCGAATCAACTTCAGATTTTTCTTCGAAGTATCCGTTTTCAGTGGGTGTCTTTGCTTTGCTCCTTTCTTCCTCTATGGCTATAACACGCGCTGTTATCCAAATAGGCTGAATAAGCATTATGTCAATGCAGCAAGCTATTTGATTATTATAGACATGCGTGATTTTGTTAACAATGTTATCAAGCATGCTTGTCGCGTGTCCACTCCAAATGAGGCAATTGTGCCCTAATGGAGTATCTTTGGTTAAATCATTGACAGTAATTCCAAAGAGAACGACAACGCTTTGTGCAGACGCCACAAATCCTTTGATCCACTCATTCCACAGGGTGACCGCTAGGGCGGGAATCTTCAAAAGAAGCACAAACTTCCTAACTCCGGAACTTGCTGAACAGTGTTACTATATATACTTAGTATTATTATTGGTATGATGATGATGATCGATGATATTGAGGCTTATGTTACTATTAATATAATTATTATTTTCATTAATTAACACTTGTAAGGAAACTTCGGTGGGAGAAAAGTGGTGTGTAGCACTTCGCGCATGCGCAAGACATCACGAGAGTATTGTTCAATTAACACAGGAAAACGTAATCAGGAGAAATTGCGAGCGGAAAAGATGTCCGAATCACTACATACAGGTCAACAGCGCAACTTCTGGACCGAGGTATTACAATTCAAGACATTGATGGAGTCACTGAGCAAGATGAAATACGAGATTTCTTCTGTGAAAAATACAAAGAACTGTACAACTGTGTTGCTTATGATAAAACCGAAATGGAAGATCTACTCAGTGAGTTGAATAATATTCAGTTCACTTTCACAGCAGTTTGACACTCGTATAATTATTATACGAGTGTCAAACTGCTGTGAAAATGGAAAGTGCTATGATGATCATAACGTATCAGTCAATCACGTGAGAGATGTGATTAAAAAAACTGAAAGCTAGCACATATGTGAATCACTTTCAACTGATCATTTCAAAAACTCCTGCAATGACTATCAGTACATGTCTCCATTCTGCTTCAAATGATTCTAAACAATTCACTTACTCCAAGGATGATGCTTAAATCAACGCTAGTTCCTATACCTAATAACATGAAAAAAAAATTCTTTATCCGACAGCAGCAACTTTAGATCAATAACGTTGAGCAGTCTCATTGGCAAAATCCTTGATAATATCGTGCTCTCAAAACATTCAGCAGTTCTCGGTTCTTCCAATCTTCAGTTTGTCTTCAAAGGTGGACATTCAACAACCCAGTGCATATTTGCATTGCAAGACTAGAGGTCACGAAACATTTCGCTCAACGAGGATCAACAGTTATGATTACACTACTGGACGCGTCCCGGGCTTTCGACCGTGTTCAATACATTAAGCTGTTCCGGATACCAATGGACAGGCAGATGTGCTCCCTCACCACGAGTTTGTTACTTAAGATGTACACGAGGCAAGAGATGGCCGTACGGTGGAATGGCGCCATTTCAGGCAATTTTCACTGCTCAAATGGCGTCAAACAGGGCGCAGTGCTATCTCCCATCCTTTTTTTGTGTGTATGTTGATAAACTATTGAGTCAACTACAGGAATCTGAAGTCGGCTGCTATATTGGCCATCGCTTCGCAGGTGCATCTAGGTTACGCGGATGACGTCGTACTCATCGCCCCATCCGTGAGTGGGATGAAAATGTTATGAATATGTGAAGACTTCACCTCCCAATATGATGTACTTTTTAATAGCTAAAAAAGTGTGAGCATTGTCATAGGTTCTACGGAGTGTGCCCCAATTACAATTAATGGAAACATCATCCCAAGGAAAATACAGCCATACATCTAGGTCACTACATTGAAAAAAACTCAATCGAAAACAACATCAGAAAAGCAAAATCAGAATTCTGCAGCAACATCAACGGGTTGCTTTCTAATTTCATGCACTGTTCTTTTGGCACTATTCAACACTTGTTCTCCTCCTACTGCACATCTTATTACGGTTATCTTCTTTGGAATTTCGATGCACTTGATGGATTTGCTGCTTTTTGGGGGAAGATCATTAGGCGCCTATTAAGGCTGCCTCATCGCACACACTCACGCTTCATTGCACCATTTTTAAACAAACCCGATTTACTCACCCAGTTACGGCTACGATTTGCCAAGTTTTTGTGTTCTTGTTACAATAGCACTAATCCTATTGTATCAACTTGTTGCACACTCAAGCCAATGGGATTTGAAAAAGAATGTCTCGGGCAAAACCTTTTTTCACACCTCTTATAATTTCTATAATAATTAATTAATAGTTTCAACGTGTATCGATGATTACAATTTCTCGCATACGTCCGTAATGAATTGATTACCTTGCAAAATATTGCGCCATAGAAATCAAGTTGAAAGAAGCCCAAGATGGAATTCCGCCTCTGCAGGAGATGCTTGAGCGAGTGCAGGCATAACGAGACCTCGAAAACAATCTTTAGCTGAAAATCGCCAGCACACCGGAGGCCAAGTTGCGGAAGTGTCTCACTGTGTGCAGTTCACCGATGAGATGACGGAGTTGAGCTGTTGCGTCCTCCGATGAATGAGGCCTGTCCTCAGAAAGCAAACGGTCCTCTTCAGGACAATAACTCGATTCAGAAAAATATCCTGTGATTCTTGTTCTACGTAATTGAATCCCAAATTATGCCCCGAAATGATTTACCAGTGAAAACTTGTCTACTTACAGTACATATTTATATTCAGACCTAATATTTTAATTGTGCATATTAACAAAGCGACAACTCAAGACACGTTCACCGTCTGCATCACTGACTACCACCGCTGACAGAGTTGTATGAGATGAAATTGTGTCTGAATTGTTTTGTATGAACACTTTATAGTTTTTCGGCAATGTTGTTTGCGACACGATGATTCTTTAAGAAATCTCTTTTCTGTTCATTTTTATATTGTTTTATTTATTGCATGTGTATCTAATTAACATGTTATTTTTACTCGTTCATTTTGTTAATTTTTTGAAGCTGGCACCAGTGAATGCGAATAAACTGATTTCATGATAATTATGATCTGGATGTATCATTCAAATATTTTTCGAATCGATGAAGACTATTGTGTTCCAAGTGCTTTATACTACGAGTAATGATGTACTCGTAGTATAAAGTACTCGTAGTAATGTTTAATATTCAACAAAAGTATAAAACGTACGAAAAACAAACATGTTAATACTATCAGTATAATTATAAATATTAATGTTCAAAATTCTTAAATCATTTTGCTCATTGATTCAAATAAAGTGCGAGTTTTGGTATGGCTGGCATGGTTTTTATTCGGAACGACATTGATTTGAATCCTCATAAAGGATAATTTGAAGATAAATCGAATTTGAGAGGTTAAAAAACTCGCTTTCTTCTCGTGTTCGATTTCAGACTGTGATGACATGACAAAAGTAATTATCATATTCTTAACAATAGGAGCCGTACGTCGAATGAGCAGATCGTTCAGCAGTTCTCACAAAAGAAACCTCACACTCATCTTGTTTCAAGCTATTCAGTCTGAGCAGGAATTTCGTATTTTAATTTGTCTTCAATATAATTCACACTTGACAAAATTTTTCAAAAATGGTATCTCGTCACCCAAAAAGGTCCACAGAATCGATCTTAAGGGTTTCGAAATGAACAGCTGGAGGTTCTCTTTATTTTTCTTGTAAATGTCAATAAGGTGTATACCGATCATTTTATACCAATATTTATGAAGAAAGCAACGATTTAAATGTGTTTTTTTTTTTCCAGCTTTCTGACTCGAACAAGTATTGCTTCCAATGATAACATTTTGAGAGCATCGTGAGAGCGTCATAGTTTCATGTTTCTCAACCGTCTCCTGTTATTTTATTCAGACCAACTGACATAGCCATTGATTATGCATGTACTTGAATTTTATCTGATCATAATTGATTCATGGAGACAATTAATCAATATAGATGGTGTTTTGAGAGGAATTATTATCCCAAACGACCGTTTTGAGGCCTTGAAACTCTCAATTCTTAACTCTTGGAAGTCCTCCATAGAACTTTCAGAGTTAAAGGGAGGGAGAACTGGTTAAAAATGGACTTTGAGTCGTTATTTGTTGCACCAAAAATGATTCCTATGCCTAGCCCACACAAGAAATATCATCGCTAACGATTTCGCGGGCGATATATTGCTAATTAGGCGTGACGTCAGGAGCTGTGATGAAACACAAAAAAAAAATAAAAAAAATATTTTCCGCTATTTTTATTATTTTAACAAGCGATTTTGTAGGACACCTACCATGGTTTCTCATCCTGAAACAGTAAAAAGGTCAGCCAGAGTGCACCACGCATGCGCTTTCGTTTCGTTAACAACAAAGATATCCTTTTATGGCAAAGATGATCTGCTCTGATTGGCTGAAATCGATAGCTTCACGAGGGGAACGGGACCAATCACGGCAAGCCCTCAGCTGACGTTTGCCTCCTATACTTCGTAATGGAAGTCATTCTCCCATAGGCCCAATGCTAACCCTGATATTCGGAATGCACTATTTCCTTACGCTTGCATTATTTTTGGCACGGAATGCTATTAATTGGTGCTATGAGTCAATAGAACATCACTTAAAATTCAGTTCCCCATCCCTTTAAGGCCTGTTCACGTGGCATTCTCAGAGTTGAGAACCAATTCTAAAAACTTACACTCAAAAGTGGTCTTAAGAATTAATTTTCAGACTAATGTGAACGTAATTTTTCTTTATAGTTGAATGATAGTATTGTTTGGACTATTTCCCCATCCACGAGTCATTCTGTATAAAGTGCAATATTCTTAATTATTAGTGATAGGCGAATATTGAATTTGTCCGACTATCCGAAGCCGAAGCTTCAAGCAGTATAATGATATTCGTCGAAGTCGAATACGGAGCCAAATATATGCCCACTCCATTGGAATAGTATATTCAATCGTTGTATAGGCTAGTTACGCTAGGAGGATCAACCAATTAAAGCCCTTTCAGGTAGTTGACTAATCAACAGCAGCTCGACATGTGAGATTGACCAGGTTTTGTCACGTGCTACAATGCCCTGCCTTCCTTTAAGGTAATACGTTTAACGAAATTTACAAAATTGAACCACGCGATACGCCCCTGATAAAGCCATAAGCCCCTCATCAAACTAAATCACGAATAAGTAAGTTGTGCAATTATATGTTTGCTTGATCATTAATTTTAATTCAAACTCTAAAGCCTATTCACTTCCTCACTACTATTTACTTACTACTACACACATTGCTAACCAACCTCACTGTTCACATTTACTTCACGACTTTACTCGTGAAAGTCCAATCTTCTCTTTAGAAGTTTGGAGTTGATTTAAAGTGTGCTTTATGTTGATTCTCATCTTATGTTATGCATTCAAGCATAACTCTACAAGTGATGGTCAGTGATAAAATATTGAGTATAGAGATAATCATGTAGATGGGAAATAAGGATCACGTGGGCGATCACGGGGCGTGGCTCGCTAACTCAGTGATACGCAATATGACATTGTTGAATCCTCCCTTTTTTTACCAATGTCTTGTGATCGACCAACACCACAATCATATCCTAGCAATAAATGAAAACAGCAATAACATTATCAAATATCTTTGATTGCGGGTTGGTCGTCTGATCAAAGCCCCAGAGCTGAGCGCAGACCACGCCCTTTTCTGACCGCTTCATTGACCCGCGAATCTGATTGACTATGGGCGCAGCTGCATTTTTGACAACAGGAATTCAAAAAGATAACGAACAATCTGAACGAATGGGCCTTCTTATATGACGACGCCGCCAAAAGATCCCATTGACGATGATCATAGTGAACAACTTAATTTGCACACACAATATTAAGCTGGAAACTGAAAATTTGAAATATTGAATGTGACAGCACTATTAATATCATACTGCATGTTTTGCCATTGCATTGTTTTGCATAAGTTGAATGCACACATTCCATTCCATTGTATTTGTATTTGTGTGTATGTTATTTAGAGATTGATAGTAAGTTTTATTTGGAACATTAGATACTTAATTATACGTACTGTACAAAATATTTACTTGGTGCTATGTTTAGTGTTTTATTGCCTTTTACGAATCTTCCAATACTTCCATATTGTCGTCTTTCCTTGGAACCATAACAGAATGTTGCAAAACATACTGTTATAAAATAGCTTAAAAGTAATATGCTCAATGTTAAAAAAAAAAAAAAAAAGGAAAACGCTATGCCATTGAAAAGTATTGAAATCTTTAGTATGGAGTACATAGCCTACTTTTGGCCCATTCAGTTTATAAGTTCGATCTTTTCAGAGCAAGAGCCGCACTTGTCAGTTTCCCTCTCTGAACTATACTGTGAGGCAAACACTATAGATTCGCTATGGTTTCTTGGGTCTTGTGTGAGGTTACGATGTGAAGCATCATAAAGGTTTACCGTGCGTTATGATTGCAACGCAGGACATGCAATAATTATCATGATTATTTCCATGTTGTTGTTTTTTGTTTCTACATTAGCTTTATGTTATTGATATCATCAGTCAGCATTAATCCAACTTTTGAACCTTTGATGAATTATTTTGCCCTTAATGACAATGATTTTATCAATTGAGGAACAACATTTTTATCTGTGTTATGACATTTATTAATTCCAGATTTCCATGGTTTCTAGCTGTTCTAGCTGTACTATTTAAACAGTCAATGCAATCATTTTATTAATCTTTTCATGCTCGGCCAGACAGGCTCATACAAATTCAAATTCCATAATTCTGTATTTCATTTCAACACCACGCATGAGTGCAAGGATACCTCAGTGAAACAAGCAAAATAGCGGATCAAAGCATCAACGGCAAAGACAAAGCCAAAAGCAATACTTAGTACAAAAGAGGTAATCCCAGTTATTGATTGAATTAGTGCGAACAGTACGTATGCAAGATGTTAGGGTAATACGACAAGATACACAAGTTACGTATGCAAGATGTTAGAATAATACGACCAGATATACATGTATATAATATAGAACATACAAATAGTAGATGGTTATTATTGGGCCACCTTGTATTTATACATATCATTCTCAAGCATGAAAAGGAATCATCGAAAGATGAGCAGGCTATAGATATGTCAATAGTTTCAATGCAGATTATTTTACACTACCGTCGGTCGGATATTTTATACGCGACAAAATAATTGTCATGAGTCATCGTATTGGGTCAAAATTGTTATACTTTAAGCATGGGGTCAAAATTGTTATAATTTATGCATGAGGTCAAATTGACCAAACTAGCTCATTGTGATTTATCGTTGAATGGTCGGTTTGTACCATCCGCAGAATCACAATTCTTCTCAGTCATGCTTTCCATTTTGTTGAAGGACAGTGCTCGGATTTCTCGCATCGGAAGCAAGATATCGAAGTCTCTCTCCAGGGTTTGTTTCACTTCGGCGCTCATCAAGGAATCCAGTCCTAGATCACTAAGTGAAGCATCACGATTCAAGCTTCTGGTGTCATTAATGCCTACGACAAAAATAAACTATGAATTAGAATGCATTACGCCTTGAGCCGCCCTTACAATGTTATCACAAAACTCTCACTCAAGTTAATGGGCATTATCTTATTCATAAACTTTTAAAAGTGACTGAACATACCCAGGATATGTGCCACCGCAACCAGAACACTTCCGTTTTCGCTTTGTTCGGAGGCTGTGGATTTCTTCCGGTCATCAAGGATTCTGCTCGAGACAACCGCTGTCGAAGGGGTATTGAGGAAAGCATCCAGGGTAGAGAGGAATGATCTGATGCGCTGTGGAATGGTGCCTCCAACTACTGCCTCATTGCCTCCCATGCTATCCATCACAACACCAACATCTCCAATTGCTCCCCACTGAATTGCGATACCTGTAAGAACATCTCATTTTTCAAAAATGAAAATAGCAGTAACAAAGGATGAACCTGGGAAGCCATCCTTTTGTCTCTGTTCGCATATTCTTTCCAATGCCGAATTTGCAAATCCGTAGTTGGCGAGGCCGACTGCACCATGTCGAGATCGACCAGAGGAGAAGACCACAAACCAATCAAGGCTTTCTTTGCACATCTGTCGAGAGCACTGGTCAAGGTGAATAGTTGCGATCACTTTAGGTTCAGCAACTTTGACAAAGTTATCACTTGTTTGGTTTTTCATCACCCCATCCCTTAATACCTACAAAACAACACCAGAAATGTTTGAATCGCAATTGTGAACACATCAGTTGCACCCACCATTGCGATGTTGAATATACCTCCAACAGGACCTAGGCTTTGAGCTTTGTCAATCACATCTTCAGCTCCGTGCCTTACCAACACATTCGACGTCACCACTATGGCATTAACACCCTGATCGCGCCATTCCGCCATGGTGCGCCTCTGGTACCCATTGCGGTTACCAGATCTCGAAGTGAGAACCACATTCCTAGCTCCTCTTCCGACTAACCAATCAGCCACCTCGAAGCCAACTCCCCCTAACCCCCCAATGATGACGTACGTCTTCCTGGGGTGACAAGTGGAGCGTGCAATGGAAGGAATACGTATTGGCTGCTTCTCTTCTCCTTGAATTTTCACCACAACTTTCCCGACGTGCTTTGCCTGTGCCATAAAGCGGAAAGCGCCTTCAACATCCTCTTTCTCAAATATCGTGGTCTTTAGAGGAACGACAGTGTGACTTTTGATTCCTTCTTCTACAAGCTGGTGCACGGTGCTCCAGTCGCCATTATCACCATCAAATAGAGCATCCACTAAAATACCATGGAAGGTGATATTGCGCAGGAACACTGCCATGCCTGTGGAATAAAGTTAGTAAAATAGCCAAATGGGGGGTTTTGTCATTCACCGAAAGAAGTGTTGTTTGCCAAATCAAATTTGCCAATTTCCAAGAATCGGCCATGTTGTGCGAGGAGTTTTACGCTGGCTTGGAGCTTCTCTCCCGCAACTGAATTGAGCACGACATCCACGCCCTTTCCTCCGGTGGCTCTGAGGATATCCTCCCTGAAACTGCAATCTCGAGAATTGGAGAAATGCCCATCTTGTAGCAAGGGAAATCTTTGCTGGAGGTATTGCTTCTTCTCTTGGGAGCTGACAGTCGTGAACACCTCGCAACCATGATCCAAAGCAATCGCAATGGCCGCCTGACCAACGCCTCCACTTCCACAGTGAATCAGCACTCGATCCCCTTTCTTGATTTTTCCTCTGACAACCAGGGCATAGTACGCGGCAGAGTACGCAACTGGAACCGTGGCTGCTTCTTCTAGGGTCCAAGATTCTGGTACTGGCCACAGAAACTTGCATGCGGCATCCACAACAGTTGCGAGACCCTGGAAAAGTACAAAAAAAGAGAGCAATCATGTAAACAATATGTGTCAGAATAACCAAACCTTGAACGGCAGTAAACCCATCACAGACTCGCCCTTTGTGTTGTACCCAGAAAACTCCATCCCTAGAATGAATTCCTGTGATGCCAAATCTCCAGGGATGGCATCACGTGGAAGTTTTCCGGTTGCCAACATGATATCACGGAAATTCAAACTAGCATAGGCCACTTGGCACAATTCCTTCCCAGGTTGTAAATTTGCATCAAAATATTTCAAGGGGGACTCGACCCATTTCAGACTGGAGACGTCGCCTCTGGTGAGAGCACTGATGCATGCATATTCTGTAGTCTTGGTGTTGTCTGTAACAAACCAAACATTTTTCGGTGATTATGGGTTGTTATTTTTTTTCTTCAAATACTTGTTGACAAAGACACGTGTCGGAACGAGCCCCATCGGTTGTTTACGCGAACATTCATGACCAAATCTTTTTTGGATATTTCGACAAATTCCTCCGATTCCAATTCAGGCAGGTGGGAAGATCCATATGCGTTGAACAAGCATCTATCAATCACAGATATAATCAATTACAATTAGGTAAACAACCATATATCTCACCTGATTCGTGTGCCACCATCTTCCATTCGCAAAGAGTTCACCATACCAACAATTCCACTGTAAGTACATTTCTCTGATCGCAGCCAAATCCTTTGACCTTCCTCGACCTCTGTTGCAGCCATGGCAACCTTGACTTCTTCAACCCATTGGAACCCTAGGTCATCAACATCAATCACTGTTTTCTGCAGCGGAACCTCCTTCACAGGGCGACAGAGATACAGTGTATTCAAAACCTGGTCGGACTTCTCTGCCACAACTTGCAACTCTGCATCAGCAATAATTTCCTTCCAGCATTCATCATTGCAGAAAGGACCATCTGAGCGCAATTCCAGATCCTTCATGTGCGTGAAGGCCCAATCACCGAGCACCAAGGGAATGGAAAAGTGACGAGTGGGCTCAATGATGAGTACGAATCCGTCGGGACGAAGCAGTCCTTTAATGACCCTCAACGCTTCAGAGAGGTCTGCTTGCAAGTTGAGTGAGCCATCCAGAATTACGACGTCGGCATTTTCAAGGACGTCAGTCAATGGTTGATGCAGATTCCAAGCCACGGATTTGACGTTCATGCTCTGGAGATGCTCGGTGGATAATTGGTCGATACGAGGCCCAGTGACTGTATAATCGACCTTCAACTGTGGGTGGGTGCTCATGAATGGGGCAACTCGATTGAACACTCCAGTTGTGCCGTATTCAACGATCTTGATAATTTCAGCCCCACGATGGTAATTTTCATGAACTACATCTATCAAAGTCTTCAGCATTCGTTCGCTTCGACCAATTTTCAGAAGTTCATCATCAATGAGTTCCCCATTGCGTTCTTCCAGAATGCTCGCAATATTATTCACAGTTGTGTCATCGTGGTTGAGAGCTTCGATGCAATTCAACGCATCTAACAAGGCACCACTTGTCTCCACACATTCATCAAAATCTTGTATCAAATTTTCAAAATCACAGCCAGGCATCTTCCTAACAATTCTGGTCGCGCTGGCTGCGCATGCCTCAGCGTAAGTCTTCAGCTCATCAGTCGCATTCAATGATTCAGAGTATGGAATAAACATTTGCTGTTCAATGACCGGAGGAGCCTGAGATTGCTGTCTCCTGGGGGCCACCGTAGCGTGATAACCAATAATCTTGACGCCACCCGAGGATATTGTATCGAGATCTCTATTCACCACTACTTTGATAGCTGCAATGGAAGGATCAAAAGGCGGGTGAGAAATTACGCAGAATTCATATTTCAGACCTTTCTGTCCGTTTATAACTGTGACCACCTGACTCTCGTGGACACGTGGATCGATTTCGAGTGATCCAATTCGAGTGGGAAGGTTGTGCTTCCTGCCAGGAAGACTCATAAATTGCATCTGCAGCATGGCGTCAACAAATGTCACCCAATTGCCGGCCCAAGCGAGATAGCCTTCATCACCTGCAAAAGCAAATGTTGTGCAACCTTCGCATGATACAAATGTTAATTGTCACAACGCTCACATTTGCTGGTCCCAGAAAGAATTCCTTGAAACATCCCAGTATACTGGAAGCCACAGAGGCGAAGTACTTTGTAGATGTCATTGTTGTTCAATTGAAGGAGATTGTCTTCTGCGTACGAACTTTTTTTATCGTGTGCCTGAGCATCCGCGACAGGACGATCAAGCACGAAGATCCGTCCATTGCACACTAAGCCACCGCTTTCAGATACCTCAAACTGTCCTGTCTGTGGAGTGATCGTAACGAAGAATTTCACCGCTCCTGATAGTATGCATGATCAACATTCTTGATTAAATCAGTACATATGATAAAGTGTACCTGTTTTATGGAGGAGGGTAGCTCGATGAATGTGTACGTTTTCGAAAGCTACAGGCATTTGCTCATACCCTTGACCCGTGATCTTAGCCAGGGCTTTCCAAGCAAACTGCATGTAGCCAGTGGCTGGAAAAAGCACTCGGTCATCTACAATGTGTCCATCAAGGTACTGGTCATCTGGATTGTTTGTGTCCACTTCAAACACACATGAGGAGCTACCACCAGATCCAGTACTGTAGAACATATCCAGTGTTGGAACATTCCACGAATGAGCATGATCCCATTGCACGAAAGAGGCAAGATTTGGGGTTCCAGGGGACACAGGAAACTTAACAGGAGCAAAAAGAGCAAGAGAATCGAAATTGACTCCAGCAATATAGAGTCTGAAATAATAATGTTTGCAAGTGCTGCTGACACAAATGCAGTTAGCGTCATACTCACTTGCCTAAACTGGAGAGCAGGAACTCTAGGTTATCTTGGTGATTTCTCTTCATGAGTCCAACAAAGGTACAGTTCGGACTGAGTGAACTCTTGAGGATGGATTGGAGAAGACAGTGAGGAGCAATTTCAATGGTGATGGCATTCTTGGGGATGTGCTGCAAAGCTTCCTGGAAGAGCACGGGGCTGACAAGATTGTTGACGTGGTACTCAGCCGAGCAGGTCTTGGCAAGATTCTCATTCCACCTATCCGCAGGGATGGAGCTGCTGATCCATTTAGCGCTGCGTGGTTTGGGATCTTTGATGACTTTGAGGAGAGCGGCTTTCAATGCAGGAGCAACATTGACGATCCAGGGCGAATGGAAAGCAACGCCGGCGCTATTCACATTCTTGGCAAAGATGTTCTCACTGTGCAGCTGTTCAACAAACATGTTGACTTTCTCCCGAGGTCCAGAGATGGTCACGGTGTCTTCAGAATTGTGACAAGCAGCCACGACTTCTTCTGGACACCGCCTCTTGGCCTCGTCCCATGTCATTCCTATGACGGATAATATATATAATCATTACTGAATGCAGTCACACCTTGCAAACTGAGCCCCATCATTTAAAATTTGTCCACTATCGGCCAGTCTGGCTCACGAAAGAACAAGTACTATTCTACAGTACTAAAAATACCCAGTTGTCCGAACGTTTGCAAACCTAAGACAATATGGACAACCTGATCCCGAGATAGCCATTAATTATGTATTGCTTGAGAACACAGGCAGCCGCGATAAACATTGACGCCGGCTTTAACAATTATCAGAATTCTCCGCCACCATTAGTGTGATGTGAATTGAGTGCGGCGGCCTCTGTGTGAAAGTTATGCGTCTATGCATAACTGGTGATTGTGAGACCCTTTACGGTAATCTATTTCTGGGTATTTAAAGTGGACATACAAACAGCAGGTATTTTCATATTGGACTGTGTTTCAAAAAGACTTTATTCGCGACATACAGTTTGGTGTAAAGGACGCTGGCCTCAAAGTAGCCCCACCATCTGACTTAATAGTCTTTATTGCATAAGGTTTAATAATAGTGTCTCCCAAAAGAATTTCCCGCTCACCAACTGCAGCCATTGCCCCGGGAGGAATGTTGGCTTCCTTTATGCATCTTCCTCGCCAGTAGGCTGCCAAGATGGCTTCTTCCGCAGTCAGGCCACCGTCCGCGTATGCGCACCCCAGTTCCCCGACTGAGTGACCGACAAGTCCATCTGGCTGAATGCCAAGTTCCGTCAAAACATCTACAAGTGCAACCTGAAGTGAAAATCTGTTGGAATCAGAGAGCAATGAGTCCAAATAGACACCGACCTGAATGGACACAATGGATACAAAGGAATTGAGCGCGCTGTCATAAATATTGCCATCCTCTTTCATCAGCATATCGTACAGATTAATGTTGTACTTGTTCAGCACCTCACACGAGCGCATAATCGACGTTTGGAAAGTGTCAATGTTCATCAAATCGCGCCCCATTCCAACCCACTGAGAGCCCATGCCTGAGAACACATACCAGACAGGCCTCCCCTCACCAGCACTTTTCTGGAATTGAGACATGCATGAAACATTGATTGTTTTGAGTAGTAAATATCATACCCGAATCTCCTGTACATCCTCGTCATGATTCAGCAGTCTGTATCCGCGATACGGATGTCCTCCTGCATCTGAGTTCATTTGCAGGAGGCTCTGTAGCTCAACATTAGTAGGGTGGTTGCTGATTTTCTCCAGGCAGTTCTTCACCGCTTCTTCTGTGCGCCCACAAAGCGTGACCAGACGAATTTTCTCGGACGCAGCGTGCTTAGGAGCAGCTGGAGTTGAGTTGGATTGGACGATTGCATGCACATTGGCTCCTCCAAAGCCAAAGGAGTTGATGCCAACGTATCCACCCTCCCAGTCGGTTCTCTTGCTTACAACCGATAAGCGGCCATCGGCTAAACCAGGGATGTTTAGGTTAGGACTCTTATAGTGCAGATTGGCGGGGATAGCGCCATCCTCCATGGCAATGATGACCTTAGCAAGAGCGGCCAGCCCTGTACGAAATACAAGTACATTATTATTATATATGTAGATGAATAAAATTATTTCAGTGTTGTGTGCCTACCAGCAACAGGTTCCGGGTGGCCCATGTTGGATTTAGTCGAACCAATAAGCAGGGGTCCTTGCCTATCTGCCGTGCAGAACACTTCAGTGATGCTGTTCAGCTCCTCCAGGTCTCCGGCTGGCGTTCCTGTGCCATGCGCTTCCACATACGACACTTGGGCAGGATCCACACCCGCCTCCGCATACACAGTCTTCAGTAGCCTCTTTTGTATATCCCCAGAAGGATAAGTCACCCCTTTCTCTTTGTTGCCATCGCAGTTGGCGCTTGAGTGAACAATCGAGGCATAGATTCGCTTGGCTGATTTTTCTCTTTGTAAGAAAACACACATAATACCCTCGCTTCGACAGTATCCATTTCCTATGACGATGGGGAGAAAGTGAAACATTAAGAATGACAACTTCACTATACCTCCGGAATCAAACGATTTGCAAGCTCCGTCAGGAGAGAGCATGTTTAACATTTGGAACTGCATGGATGTTGTAGGTGCAAGGCACAAATTGCAACCACCAACAACAGCGGAGTCACAGCGTCCTTCACGGATCGACTGAAGAGCCTCATTCAGTGCAAAGAAGCTGGACGAACACGCGGAATCGATAACATAACTAGGACCTAAAATTGTGAAATTGACGTGAGAACTTTATTCAAGAAAGCAAACAAACCTTTAAAGTCAAAGAAGAACGAGATGCGGTTAGCAAACATTGCCCGCGAACAACCTACGATTTCATAGCCAGTAACTTTGTCTGGATCTTTTGTCCAGGCTCCATGGCACTCTGAGCCAATGCAGCCAATGAAAACGGCCGTCTTGCTCCCTCTCAGTGTGTGCAGATTGGTCCCTGAACGTAAAATCATTCTCATGTATAATCTGCACGGCGTAAAATAATGCAATTTACCAGAATCAATGATTGCTTCGTGGGTAACCTCAAGCAGAAGTCTTAGTTGTGGATCCATAACATTGGCCTGTTTAGGGTGGACGCCAAAATATGAAGCATCAAATTTTGTCAGATCTTTCAGCTTGCCATGCCTACGTGGTAGTCCGAAGTGCCCTATGAACATAATTATGTCATTGAATCAATTAAAAGTCCAGTTGTACTAAATATAAGCATTGATAGAACACAAGGTAAAAGTAGCGGCAAATGGTCAAATTTGTTTGGTAAGAAATTGACGTTTTTTTTGTTTGTTTTTTTTTGGTGCGCTAGTTTAACATCGGAATCATGTGGTCCTGTGAGGAAAGCAAGTGTTAAGTGCATTTCCTAAGGACACAAGGTATAACAGCTTCGAACCTCCAGTGTCCAGCACCAAGCCCTTTCGAGGCGAGCACGCTAAGCACTCAGCCACCAACTCTGCATGCATCTATTAAATTTATCTGCGGATGTGCATAAAGTACCCCCAGACACCCTGCAACACGTACCGGGTGGCCATCTCCTGTCGTCTTCTGTGACCATATCTTCTTCGTCGATTAAGTGCTGTCGAAATTCCTCGATGTTATCAGATTCCGGTAGTCTGCCAGAAATTCCAGAAATGACCACATTCTCACTTCTGTGTTGTTGAATGTTGGTCATCGGCGTTGCAGACTGGTCTCCCATGGTTACCACACCAGTCATATCCGATGACTTCATTGGCAGTACACAATTGATATCATTCTGTGAACACAATATGTTATGCTAATGATAACAATTAATGTGTATAAACAATTATGCACGATTACGGAGAACTGAAAGGGAAAAAATGAAGTAAATACAGCAATCATAAAAGAATATATTCTAAAACTACGGTATGCTTAAATTAAATAATTAAGTAATAGAATGACTCAGTGCACAAAGTATATCTCCATAGGTCGTGGTTCCGTTGGCTTCTCGAATTGTTTTTTCTAGTGCTTAAATGAAAAAAACCCGCAAGATTCGTAATAGTACTGAAATGCTTGGTTGTTTGTAAAAAACAATACAAACATGATTGCGCGTGTTGGCGCTTTATCACGCTATTTATGTACTTTTTATTGCAAAATGTATTATTTTTCTTTTGGGAATTTTTCTTAATTAGCTATCTATCAATATAATCTGAATGCCTAATGGAATCATAAATGGAGCGCAAAGGTCGTGATATCATTCTACCCTCAATTTATTCTTCCTTTATTACATTTATTTTTTCTTTGCAATAATTAAATATATGTACTAGACTCTGAGTTTATGAGCCCAGAGATGGGTGAATTTAGAAGAAAAAATATGCAGATGATAGACCTAGAATTGGGCGCATGCAGTACTGGGTGATAGCAGTGGATTCGTATTACACTGTATCTGTTTTCTCATGCATGTGCATTGCATTTATGAATGACGAGAAAGATAAAATGCATAAAAATGACAACACAGACGGTGCTTTATATTGGAGAGATTGCGATGCATTTCTTCACACAGGAAACTTCTGTAACTGTTTACAGTATCTATCTTTTTTATTACCTTTAACCCGGTTTACTCCAGTCCAGAGCTCGGTGTTTCCAATTTGTAGCAACAAACTCTTCGACCTACATTTGTTACAGCACCTTAAGCCCTGAATAGCATGTTGACTTTTATTCTATGGGTTGACTTTCTAAGAAGTCAAAAAAAAAAAAAAAAAAAAAAAAAACAACCAATTCGGAGGACAGTCATTTCCTTTTTAAATTAATGTCATATAGACTCGAGCTGTACTTAAAGCTTTGAATCTGCTCATTCCAGATAATTACTGATGATTTATTCATCTTTTTCACCAAGGAACGACTATATTCAAGGCATGTCTTACTTAAAGACACCATACAGAATCACGTCATTATAGTGTCTGCTGTACATATAATATACACATATTGAAGTGCTTCGTGAGCCAGATTATTTGGCATTAAGTACTTTGAATTGATGGAAGCACCGAATAGTATAATTAATTTTATAATTATTTTTTTTTTAAATTCGTGAAAAACAACATGAAGCAGGCAAAGCCTATAAAAAACAAATTCAGACAAAATATATAAATAGATAAAAAAAATATTCACTATATATAAAATACCATTCAGGCGATAAAATATATTACGATAAAAAATATATAAAATATCACGTGTGATAAAACCCGTTGCAACGGCAAATAGATGTTAAAGAACAAGTATTATTTATATCATGAATTTGAAGTTTTGTAAAATAGAACTTCATCAACTTTGATTTAAAACATGGCGAAGAATAAGAACTGTGTAACTCTGCAGGAAGGAAGTTCCACAAATGTGGCAAACGATTAAAATAAAAAGATTTAAAATGCTCAGTTCTAGAAAAATTATCACTAAAAGTCAATCCATGGTTAGAAGAACGGAGGTTAACGGAGGTTATATAAATCTTCTTGTAGTTTAAAACAATCATTAGTAGATCTTACTTCCATAAATTTTTTGCTGTCATCTGCAAACAGGGCCGCAGTTGAATGACTTAAAACCGATGGCATATCATTAATAAAGAGTAAAAACAAAAGCGGTCCGAGAATTGACCCTTGCGGAACACCTGTGGTGGGTTGCTCGGTAAGCCTAGCCACGAGGGTTAGAGTGAAATCAACAAGCGAATTCAAAAGACTTCATGGTTGAGTGCTTATGGGACTTAAACGGGTTGCTGCCTCTTAGCCTGACCCCGCGTGCTAATTGGCTAATTCTTAAACGTGGTCGCAGGCTGGTTTAAGGCATGGACAATAACGAAGAATCCGCATTTTCTGGTGATGGCGTTTCTGTGAGAGAGCGAGAATCTGGGCCTTCACCTCGTCTGCTCTTCCGTTGTGTGGTGGCCTTGGTCGTCTGCGCACTGGCGCATTGCGCGGAGGTTCGTCGTCTCGCTGCTGCATCTGCTCATCGGGCCCAATTGCACCCCGATTCGACCAAAGATACCACTACTAATTCGTAACCGCTGACTTCACGAGGCCGAGAGTTTATTCGTAACCGCGCGCACGCGGCTCTGCGCGCTGTGCCTGCGGTTACGAATGCCTACTGTGACATTCGTAACCAATGTGGGTTTGTTGCTGATAACCACTCTTTCTTTTACAGAGCTTGAGCCCTTCGAAAAAAAAAAAAAAAAAGCCCTGGTCGATCTCTACAATGAAGGGATGACGATTGACGATTCAGAGCGTCTCCAGCTGGCGGCTGAGAAAAGCGGCATGTCAATTGGCTGGATTAGGTAGATTCAATGTGAAAATTCTTGGTGGTGAACTTTCATGTCATGTCCCCCTTTTTTGGTTGACGCATTTATTCGTAACCGCAACCTCTGCGCGCGTTGCTCGCATGCACGCGGTTACGAATATACATACTATCGCGCCTGCTGGAGACAGCGGTTACTAATGGTTTTAAATAACCGTAGTCGAATAGGGTGCCCAATTACCTAAGAAAAAAGCAACGAATTGCACGATTATAATAATTATATATAGCTTTTGAGTGGCTTACAATGTTAATCTCTGGCTCCTGCTCAGCATCTGGTATCTGCTCCGCTCCATCCTCCATGCGATTGACTTCATCGTCGTCCTCCTCATTTACAGGAGGAGCTGCTGCTGCTGACGTGGAAGCCGTGGCTCCCTCTGTTTCTCCAGCTCCATCCTCCTCAGCAGAGACCTCACTTGCATCGCAATCCAAGGAGTCGGCTATAGCAGGATCCATTTGTTGAGGAAGAAGATTTGCAATCGTTTGCGACATGGTCCCCATGACGACTGCAGTTCCGCCTCCGTCTTCTTCCTCTCCTTTTTCTCCTTGGCAGAGTCTTTCTTGGCTTTGATTTTCATGCTTTTCCAAACATTCTTCAGCTGAACAACTGATTTAACTGGAGTTTTACTTTTAGCTCGAAATGACTTTAAAAACATTCCTCAATGCTTCCTGCTTTGCCAGGGTCGCTCTCGTTCCAGTTTCTTTGCTCTCTAATTTATCAATTAGAGGCGTGATAATGTCAAACAATTTCTGCTTGTCCGCTGCAGTGAAAATCGTGCGTTCTCGGGACGCAGGCATGGTCGCAACTGGCAATGAATAGTCGTTGAAATGAACACAAGCACGCTCTCGCTTTGGGCACTCAACCGTGGCGATTGACGCCACCGAGCTTAGCTCAGTGCGCCGACCCAGCAACCCGTTTAGCCATATTATTAACCAAGCCCCGCGGGCTAGTCTTATGATCTATAAATAGTATTAAAGCCAACCCTCGTGGCTAGGCTTACCTAGCAACCCTCCACTGATGTTACTTCACTCCATCGAGATTGGATACCTTCGATGACAACACTTTGCCTGCGCTCTGATAAATAATTATAGAACCAATTAAGAAGTAACTTGGAGAAATTAAATCCATGTTGTAATTTGTACAGGAGTTTATCATGTGAAACACGATCGAAAGCTTTGCTAAAATCCAAGAACACCATGTCGACTTAACCTCCAATATCTAAAATCTGACTAACAGTATACATGGTAAACTTTTAACAATTGGGTTGTACTCGACCTCTTTTTAACAAACCCTTGTTGCAGATCTTACAAGAAAGGTGAAGCATATGGATATATATATGGTTAACAATACACCTCTCTAATACTCTTGAAGAGCACGGCAATAGTGATATGGGTCGATAGTTTTGTACATCAGATTTATCGCCTTTCTTAAAAACAGGGACTACGTTAACATTTTTCCATTGTGTAGGCACTTTACTCAAACGAATACTTGCATTAAAAATTCGAGTGAGAGGTTTTGCTATTTGCTGAGAGCAGTTCTTGAGCACAAAAGACGGAATGTCATTGGGTGTATTGGCCTTATTATTGTTTATGTTTCGTAACACTGACGTAACTTGCTCGACAGTAAACAAGGGCACTGGAACAGAGGTTAAAGAATCAGCTGTTGTAGATAGAGAAACGAAATCAACACGTGGCGTGAAAACTGAACAAAAATAACCATTAAATAGTTCTGCTTTACCCTTAGCGTCAGAGCAATCAATTTGATCTCTCTTTAATGACTTCGGTATGTTGCTACTTTTGGTTTTGGTTCGGAAAAAACGACCAAAACTTTTTGGGATTTGCAGAACAGAAACGGCCAAGCGATACAATGTAGAGCTCATGTTTACCTCTTAAAACACTACGAACTCGATTATTCAGAGTTTTATATCGTTACCACGCATTAAGAGTATTAAAGGGATGGGGAACTAAATTTTAAGTTATGTTCTATTGACTCATAGCACCAATTGATAGCATTCAGTGCCAAAAACACCATGCCTGGATGCAAGCGTAAGGAAATAATGCATTCCGAATATCGGGATTAGCATTGCGCCTATGGGAGAATGGCTTCCATTGCGAAGTATAGGAGGCAAACGTCAGCTGATGGCTTGGTTTGGCTGATGGCTGATTGGTTCCGTTCCCCTCGTGAAGCTATCGATTTCAGCCAATCAGAGCAGAGCATCTTCGCCATAAAAGGACATCTTTGTTGTTTACGAAACGAAAGCGCATGCGTGGTGCACTCTGGCTGACCTTTTTACTGTTTCAGGATGAGAAACATGGTAGGTGTCCTAGAAAATCGCTTGTTAAAATAAGAAAAATAGCGAAAAATATTTTTTTTCGCGCCTGACTGGTGGCAAAATGATTATTCTATCTATTTCCGAAAAGAAAATAAAAAAATATCCAAGGGTTTAGTCGCAGGACACGCTGTTATGACGAGGCCCATTGTAACAAATGGGGAACTCGGTGTTTCATCACAGCTGCTGACGTCACGCCTAGTTAGCAATATATCGCCCGCGAAATCGTTAGCGATGATATTCCTTGTGTGGGCCAGGCATAGGAATCATTTATGGTGCATCAAATAACGACTCAAAGTCAATTTTTAACCAGTTCTCCGTCCCTTTAACCCGCTTATAGCTTTCCTC
Source organism: Capitella teleta (assembly GCA_000328365.1). Classification (NCBI taxonomy): domain Eukaryota; kingdom Metazoa; phylum Annelida; class Polychaeta; family Capitellidae; genus Capitella; species Capitella teleta. Next base: position 273,915 of record KB292092.1, read on the forward strand.
CACAGAGTTCGTTTTTGGTTGACTAGATGTCGCGCTTCAGAGTCAAATCAAGATTGTCGATTCCAAGAATTCAGACAGCTCGCTTCAGGTAAGTTTCATCCCTTCATCAATCATTTCAATTAATTCTTGTGGTCAAACACATCCCTTCGGGCATTAAATGTTTATCTTATCTTATAAAACTGCCCAATCTAGGTATGAAATTTAAGAAATGAGCGTTTATGGAAAGGAAGGAGGGGGTGGTGACTGTTTCTCCCTAAAAATAGTTTCATATTTTTAAAAAAAAAAAAAAAAAAAAAAAAATGGTAGGCTAATCATAATAACAAATAATTATTATTTTGGAGTGTTAAAATACGCTTATTGTGCCTCGTGAGCATGTTAAATTTTAATAAGCATATTTTCAGCTTTTTCCCTCCTCATTTCGTTTTCTGATTAATGGTGTGCATTAGTGTCCTATATACTAATTTTAGGATATAGGATACTAGTGTGCATGCCTCTGATTGCCAGAACTCTTATGATGACCGAATAATATGATTTCTTGTTAGACCGATTCTGTGCAACAGGAGTGATGCACAATTAAGTGCAATAGGTCATTTCAATCCAGATTTTAAGCAATCCATAAAAACTACCGGCAAACAGAATCAGGTTTGAATTTTTAATCACTCATTCAACCCAGTCTCTATGTGCGTTTATAGATGATAAGCCCGATTACAGCTAGTTACTATAAATAAATAAATAAATAAATAAATAAATAAATAAATAAATAAATAAATAAATAAATAAATAAATAAATAAATAAATAAATAAATAAATAAATAAATAAATAAATAAATAAATAAATAAATAAATAAATAAATCAATCAATCAATCAATCAATCAATCAATCAATCAATCAATAAATAAATAAATAAATAAATAAATCAATAAATAAATCAATCAATCAATCAATCAATCAATCAATCAATCAATCAATCAATCAATCAATCAATCAATCAATCAATCAATCAATCAATCAAAATAAATAAATAAATAAATAAATAAATTTAATTAGAGTATTAAGGGATATTATTCCGCATCAGCACATCAGACAACTCTGTACAGAGCTGCGTGTAAGAGCTGTCTGAGCTGTCTTCTGTGGCTGGCCAGCACTGCTGAGTTACCGAGAATTATCGGGTATTGAAATCACGATCGTAGGGCCCACCAATTTGCATAAAAATTGGCCGAATCGAAATAGTATGATGACCGTGTTCAAATGATCATTCACCTAGCATTGTCAATTGTTTAAGGAGCACAAATACCTATAAAAGCGCAAAAATAATGAAATAGCCTATTATCTGATAATATTGCCCAATTAGTTTGGCGCCCGTATCATTCGATTGGTTTGGGTGGAGCCGTAAAACCCCATCACGCACGCTATTTAGGCCCTATTTTGATCTTCACAATAACCATATGATTAGTCACCTCTGCATGTGACGTAAGAAAATTCCCTTTTTTTCAGCCGTTATGATCATGACGCAATCATAGCGCAATTTGAAACCAATAAAATCCCCAATTATTGCTCACAATAGTAAACCTCATCTTCGCGCTTATTTTCGTGTCATAAATTAGATATAACTAAACTCCCTGAGTTTACTGACACGATTTATTTGCATGTATTGCAAGGATTGGACCATTATTAAGCAAAATGAAATAACATGATCGCAATCAACAGGCTCTGTTGGAAGATAGGATCCGATTGTCGGCTACCCGGGAGAGGAGTTGGAGGGATTGCCGGCATACCCGCAAGCGAAGAAAGCTCCGTTGCCGATCTTCCCGTGAACCGTAACTTTATGCGTTACACCAGAACAAATAGGGTGAAATTGTATAAGACATAACTCACTCATGGTCTCCTATCGTTGCTCTGGCTGTTCGATTAGGCAGTCGTTGAGTTGCAGACACTCAAAATGAAGTAGCAATGACCCACTACCCTTATAGTCACTGGCATTTATATGTGCTTCTGGGTGACTACCTTTCAGTACTGATTCAGCACAGGTGGCCGACAAAGTGTGAGCCAGGTTATTCGTAATTAAGTAGTCTGAATGTATTTGTGTAATAAGGCGTCGTCACGCTATCCTTTTTGTCAGCGATTTAATGAAGAATAAAATATTGTGGTTTCGGTTGTCAAATTAGAAGCTGCAAAACATTCGCAAATGAATGCTTTGAATGGCGTGCACCGAGTTTGGGTGTCAAGAAGTCTCTGCTCATATGCAAAAAAATCGAGAAACCAATTATGGGTGTGACGAAGGAAATTTTATGATTGGGTTATTTAATTAACTCTAATTGAAGGTGAAATTGAAGTAATAATAGCATGTTTCTTCATTATTTGCTTCATGAGCATAATGGTTGTGCCATTAATTGCCCAATGAACAAGATATGCAACTGTGCAACTGTTAATTATGCAAAAAAAAAAAAAAGCAAAAAAAGCAAAAAAAACCAAAAAACTGCAGCGCTGAAAGAAATAACAGAACCCATTGTTTTAATAATAATAATAATAATAATAATAATAATAATAATAATAATAATAATAATAATAATAATAATAATAATAATAATAATAATAATAATAATAATAATAATAATAATAATAATAATAATAATAATAATAATAATAATAATAATAATAATAATAATAATAATAATAATCTCACCAATACAATCCTTTGATGTTCATTTCAAGAGGATATATTTAATTAACCAGCTAGAATTCCAATTTGGAATTTTATAAATTCACTGTGATCTTGAAATTCGGCCTCCGGCCAATGATTTCGTTTAGGACACACATATTCACAATTACTTATATATTTTCTGTGCCATTAAAATGGGTGAAATTTGCTGAAATACACCCCAAGGTCTTCAACACTTTGACGCATAAAGAATCGCTCGCAGATTTACGAAATCAAAGCACTTAAAGAGAACCTCTGTTCATTGTGAATACTTTTTAGATCAATTCTATTGGGTTTTTTTTTGTGTGACAAGGGACCATTTTAGGTAAATTTGGTGAATTATGAATAATGTTCAAGACATAATCATTTAACAAGTATTTGAACTAAAAGGTTGGTGTAAGTAAAAAAAAAAAAACAAAACAAAAAAAAACAAAAAGGCTAGAGCTTGATGAGGATAAAGTCGATGTCGATGCCATGATATGTTTTTAAACCAGCTTAATATGAAATGTCAACGGTTCTGTCACTCTGAAATCTAACGACAAGGATACTAACAAAGGAATCATGGAACACGCAAACAACAACACACATCAATCAGTGATGTATTCGAATGCTCTCAGTATTTAACGTTTTATGTGAAACGTTTTGATTAAATGGTTGATTAGGAATAAAAGGCAAATTCAAATGTTTTTAAGAGGTTCTCGCGATCAATGTTCGCACGATATTGAACACAAATAATGAATGGTCTAAATAACATGAAGTCACATCAGGTAGAAGACGATAACATTGTGAGTTTTTGACCTCAATGTGACCTCAATTGTGACCTTCAATGTCATCCCCAAGTCTAAATGTTACATGAGGCTGGTGCCTCTCACCACATTTTGTGTCTCTATATCATCTCAAGTCTGATTTGGGTTGATGAGGCGGTTACCTTTCACTATATCTTTTATATATCTTCAATCTAAAATGATAGGCTGTTGATATCGTTTGCCTAAAAGTATTGACAAAGAGGAAGGATTAATGAAAATTGACATGTCGCGTGAACACCGACCGGTCTTTCGCCCAGCGAGCGCATTCTCTTATTTGTAGACGGCCAGGCTCGAGCGCCAGTCTCCACTTAATTACTATTAACATGTGTTCCCCTGAACCTGGCTGGAAAAAAAAAAAAAAAAAAAAAAACACCGAAAAATACTACTAACACTGCCATATCTTTTAACCCCATAGAGCGAGAGCTTAAAAATTTACAATGTATAGAGACGCAACCAACATGAGTATGTTGTGACAATCAATCAAATCAATATCACGTATAATTGCAGAGTTATTCGACTTTTGTCAAATACGATCAAAAACGTCATTAGTACACAACAAATGTTGATAATGTTCGAAAAAGTCGAATAACTGAAATCTGCAAAATTGTAAATATTTGAAAAATGAAATAATTTTAATGTGACATAAATTTATTAAATTTCAATAAATTTATTATTTCTAAATTAATCGACAGCGCACGGTTTACTCAACTGAGAAACATATCTAAATTTTTAAAATAAATTAAAATTGAAAAAAAAAACAATAATTCATGCAATTAATTGCGTTAGTTACCATCAAGACCTTGAAAATGGAACATATTAATTAAAACTCCGGATTTAGTACGATTTATATGCCAGGAGTATACTGTGTAAACATCAATACAACAATTTGCATAACAACTGAGATATATTGAAATAACTATAACATAAAACATTCTGTAATAACACGAATCAATTCCCATTTCCGACTCGTAAAACAGAAAAACGTCACCAATAGAAGTCGATTTTGGTTTGAAAAGGGTAAATATATCCTCATTTTTGATGCCAATTATAGTCATAACGTGTGATAAAATGATTTGCAGATCCGCAGAGATCCCATCAATACACCGCATATTGTGAGAGACCGGGTGCGGTATCTAGCCATGATCGCCAACGCTCAAAAGCAAGGCACATAGAAGAAGAAGATCCGCGTTTGGTATACCATAATGGCTGACCTGTGCGCAGGCGTATTGACATGAATTTGACGATTCTGATTGGAAGAAAGAAGTTGGTCTGTCCAATCACGAGTCGAAGAAATGTGTCCGAAGCGCAGACGTCCAAAAAAAAAAAAAAAAAAAAAAAAATATACTGAAATTGGAAACAAAGCGCATGCATAGACGATAATTCGCTCTTCGTGAATAACATCACTGAGGTGGCGCAGTGGGTTAAACCGCTGACTACAATCCTATGCCGACCGTGGGGGTCGAGGTCCCGGGTTCGAGACCCGATCAGGCCACGGGCGTTATGATTGTGAATTATAATTGTAATTCTTCGGTGACTCTGCAGTGCTGCCCAACTGCGTAACAAGGCGGGGCGCTGTGTACTACTGTACTATGCAGGATAAAGAACCCTTGGGATTTACCGTTAAGG
>KB292092.1:287575-352329 GCA_000328365.1 Capitella teleta
ATTTTTTTTTTTTTTTTTTTTTTTTTAATTATCTTTATGACTTTCACTTTGATATCTTCGTAAACTTTCTGTCACATGAGCGAACTTTTAACTCTTTACCCCTCTGATTTTAATCCTGCGTGAGATCGCAAAATGCTATACGTTTATGTGCGCTACTTTCACCAGATCACGCCGGTTTTACTCTACTTCTTTTAGTAATGTCGAACCTCGTTCATGGAGCCAATTACCCTTTTACATTCGTGCTATACAATCTCTATCTGTTTTTATAATTGATCTTTTTATATCTTGCTATTCACATGCTTCATTTAATGTGTACCATGCCGCAGTGTTTTTGAGCACTTTGCAAATTTTACGCTTCATAAAAATTAAAATAAATTTTATCTTTTAATTTTTTTTTTCATCATTCATAATAATAATAGCCTGATCAATCGTCATTATAATCATTTGCATTCACTAAAACTGCTCATTTACTCAGTTTGTCCCAATCATATACAACATTCATAGCACAATGTTCACGGTAATAGCACACACGCTATGGGAAACGATATCCTGTCATTTCAATTGTCAAACAATTATGTTATGAGTGGACGTAATTAAACAGAGGATACAACCGCACGAAATAGTTCAATTGGGTCTCCGTTGTAATTATAATTATACCGATGACTCGATTTCATGCATGATATTATTATTTTGCCACTCAGATGACGAGCAGTGAAATGAACATACAGTCAAAGCTCGCTATTACAAAATCGGGTATATAGAGCTTCCGGTTATATAGAACTATTTTGGGGATCCCTGCTAGATCCCTATCTTTTAACAATACAGGTTCATCAGATAATACGAACTCCACATAGTTCGAACTTGCGGTTAATACGAACCAAATATGGAGTCCCCTGAGCAGAGATGACTCCTGTTATTACAAACTCACATTAGGAAAGTTTGACATTATCCGCTCATCAAGTCATTGTTGACTGTTTGCGATCGAGTCGATCCCTCGTTCGCCTTGCTTCGCTGATCATTTAACAGTAATTATAATTATACTTATACCACTTAGTGAGTCTGCCAGCCAATCAGCCTTGAGTATTTCAGTGATTTATTTGTGCATAAATAACGCGTATAAATAAACAAATAGCATAGATCATTCTCGCCATTCACCTAATGTTAAAGTTTCAAAATGCAATTTCATAAAGCCTCCGCTCATTGAACGTTATGATCTCATATGCGTCAAAATAAGCCACACGGAAGAACAGCGCAAAGATCGTCTGCACGATGGCGTCCCCTCGATTTTCAGTCAGCAATTATACGTACCACCACCAGAGTTGGATGTTAATACGAGAAACTTAGGCTATAATCTATTTGTTGTGAAAGTATGCAATAAATGTACGAAGTGGGGGATGAACATCGTGATAAGTAAAATCTTGTCATGTCTGCTTGACTCAAAAGATCAAAGGTCATCAAGTCGAGGGTCTGACAAGTGCGTATATTTCTCGATTTAAAAGGATTAACGGAGATCAGAAACGAAATATTACTATGTATATGGGTTTATCTCTTAATTGACAGATATCACGTATTGCTATTATTCGAGTAAATCAAAATGTAAATGGTAGGAAGTTTCAGCGTTCACGAAATCAGCTCTGGCTACTCTGCTTCTGCGAGAACAGGCCAAATATGAACTACTCAGTTATGATGGCACATAATGAAGTTGATGATAAAAAATAATTGTGACGACGACCTTGTTATACAGAGTGGGCCAAAAGTAGTCTATCTATTCCTTGTTAAAAACAAAAATTCTAAAATTTGTTCAAATCTATCAATTATTCCAAAACACAACTACCAGGTATGGATTGACTACGTAATTCTGCGCCCATTTATGCTAAGAAATCAAGTAAGAAGCGTGAAATCAAGTAAGAGTGTTGACTGATCGCAAAGAGAACAAAATCAGATGAGCCCCTGAATGAGCATTGGTGAATGTCATCTCTTGTAAGGCTCTTCAATACAAACTCTCTGCTTCGTTTTGATTTTAGGAGATAAACATTAGTGCTACTGTCACAACTATAGCACTATAAAACAAAACAATAGTGTTGTAGTATTGAGTGAGAAGAAGTTCTGGAGATGAATGATCTTTTTTAATTCGATAGACAGGGTTTATATAGTGATTATGAAGAAATCTATTTGAGATGATTATCTGAGTTGAGTTTAGTATTTATAGTAAATTCACAATTCTCAATATACATGTGCAATGAAATAGTTATGTTGAAACTATAACAAATAGAACGAAAGCGTTGCCTTAATGATGCGTTCAGTGAAGCCAATCCATGGTCTGAGGCCCTGGTTGCCGCCAAATGTAGAAATATCACAGAATGATGAGTGCACTGTGTTAATTGAGATAAATCGGCATAAGTGTTGATGAACTTGGAATAGAAATGATAGGAATAGCAGCAAAGCTTGCCAGATTAACCATACCAAGCATTCATTTCACTTATCTTTATGTGATTTTACACTGCGATCTGTTTTGTAACACTTTCTCAGAAATGTGATGCACCATTGGAAAGCTTTGAGATCTTTAACATGGAGTAGATAGACTATTTTTTTTTAACCCGTCGGTTATTTGGCTACACATTCACTTGAACATTATTAGGGGCGTAGCCAGGGCGGGGCGGGTCGAGGCGCCCCGGTATAGACGGCTTGCGCCCCGGTAAAAAAAAAAAAAAAAAAAAAAAAAAAAATCGTAAAAAAAAGAAGAAAAAAAAAAGAAGAAAAAAATGTCATAAAAAAAATCACAAAAATCTGAAAAAAAGATGTCGGATTGCTTGCTTGACTTGATTTCTCTGATAATTATTCCTTTTGCAAGCTTCATTAGAACTGTCTAGTAGATGAATTATTATAAATTTATTATTACTATTGTTTTATTCTTGTTATTATAAATATTATTATCATTATATAATTCAGCTGAGAGCAATTCAGGATTATAATCACGAAGTTGGCAGCCTGAATTCTCTAATTTATGGTGACCTTATAGTTATTATAACAACATTGTATTATTCATTTTCACCCATTCAAGAATGGTAGCTTCATAGATATAATTATAGTGTAAATATTCACTCCATAAACGGATTAAACGGTTGCTTTGAGAAATATATAGAGACATCATGTAGCCCCAAATTCGTCACTTAACCATGCTACTTTTGTACAAATTTCCTACGGAGGGCTCCCGCTGGGGCTACGCCCAGTATAGGTTCACGGCTGGCTACACCCCTGAACATTATCAATCCTAGCATAATCACTTCCTTCCCGTGACTTATCCCTTAATTATATTACTGGAACCATTTTAAAGTGAAACGTTTTAAAATTGACATTTATATTATAGAAATACCTCAGTGCAACAATGCCATTAGAATATACCCATCTAGTGTTGTACTGAGATATTTCTCCTTATAATAAATAATAAATCACGCTTTTTTACCTGAATTTCAATCGTGAGAGAAGATATGCTGATGGTGAATCATTACGCAACTGCATGAATCATAACGTATTTACGAGTTCAGAGAAATTGTTTTCTCCTCATATATAGAATTTCTGATATTACGCACTAATTTCTATGGCCCTTGAAGGTTCGTAATAACAAGCTTTGACTGTTGTAATGTGAAGTTGACATCTTCACTTAAGCCCAGTATAAAACATTATTGAATACTTTCCTCATGTTGTGTGTTCGTTAAATTATCATGGATAAAATCCAGGTTGACTCACTTCTCGATTTCGACAAATCGTGACAGGCATCCGATGTGGAGCACCTTAGCCTGGATTGATCTTTCATTAAAGAAAAATCTCTCACCACACAAAGGCGGCATGCCATATCAACATGAACGCCTTATTAAAGCAGACCGTTGTCTTTAATCACTCACTATACGCGATACAAGAAAACTAGCTTTTTATCTTAGAAAACAGCCTGTTTGCGACCTCCGTCTCAGTATTTTTACAGAAAGGTAAATCACTAAGAAAGACTGCATTCTGGAGTTCAAATAGAGACATCGGAGTCGAAAAATAACGGATATCAAATACACATAATTTCATTAGGCGTGCAGTTTTGTGTATTCAGCTCTTTGATTGGATTGCAAGGAGGTACGTCCTCTGTTGATATAATCACGTCCTTGTAAAAGACATTTTGTCTCAACTTCATCTGCATGTTCGTTCAACCGAACACCCCACAGTGACATCCATCTCGGACCACGGTATACTATATACGAAAGCCCTGTGATCGTCTCCATAGGCAATTTACAGGAACAGCACTTGCACACAGAAACCATAAGCAATGACTTTTATTGATGCAACCGATATAAGATAATAAGGATTCCGGCTAATCTGTTAAAATATTTGTCAATAACTCGAGCGATGATGCCATAACGAGACTTCATTTTGTACAAATATTTCTCTTCACGCTTCTGAATGAACGTTTCATGTGGTCAGCAGTATTTTCACACATTGCTTTGCAATCCGTCTGCGGTGTGAATAGCGCATGTGGGTCCATTCTAGTATTAAATGACGTAGTGACCCCAGTACTACATCAATTATGCGCTAGTTGGATGGTAAGTTCCAAGCTCGTAATAACGAAGACTCAACCAATCACTTCATATTGGCTTTAATTTACCTCCAGCAGAATATTCCAAGTAGTGTCAAAAATGAGTTCTGCAAAGAGTATTTTGGGTTTGGTTTGCACAGGACGAGTGAGCACGAGAGAGAGATAGAGAGAGAGGTGTAGAGATGTGAAGGAATGGAGGCGTAGAGGATGAGTGTTCATGGAAAATATTCGTGTCTTATATACTAAAATCATGGATGTGGGGCAGCCTGTGTTTCTAATAGGAAATGCAGTAGTTCGGTGCTTTCCAAGTATTTGCTATCTGACAGTGATGGATGCGCTTGCTCTCCGGTTCTTTGTTCTCGGCGAACTTCTGACCGCCAGTATTCGCTAATTGCATCTTGGCCTTCTGACCTCTCGATCAGTACTCGCTGATTGCCTCTGGAGAGATGGAAACAATCCCGTGCACGCTCTGCCCGAAGGTCTATACATGCATAGGTAGAATTTATATAATCATAATTACATATGCTATAATGAAACATCGTGTGAAGTAGTTAGAAGCATCCACGTAATCTTAAAGGGAGGGAGAACTTGTTAAAAATGGACTTTGAGTCGTTATTTGATGCACCGAAAATGATTCCTATGCCTGGCCCACACAAGGAATATCATCCCTAACGATTTAGAGGGAGATATATTGCTAATTAGGCGTGACGTCAGGAGCTGTGATGAAACACCAAGTTCCCCATCTTTTACAATGGGCCTCGTCATATCAGCGTGTCCTGCGACTAAAGTGAGTGAGTGAGTGATTGGGGTTTTACGGCTCCACCCAACCCGTTCGGGTGATACGGGCGCCAGAACAGAAGGCCCGGGACCGGGGTTTCCCCCTACTCTTATCGATAAATCCCAAGGGTTCTTTATCCTGCATACCACCATAGACAGTAGTACACAGCGCCCCGCCTTGTTACGCAGTTGGGCAGCACTGCAGAGTCACCGAAGAATTACATTGTAATTCACAATCATAACGCCCGTGGCCTGATCGGGTCTCGAACCCGGGACGTCGACCCCCACGGTCGTCATAGGATTGTAGTCAGCGGTTTAACCCACTGCGCTACCCGGTGCCCCTCCTGCGACTAAACCCCTGGATATTTTTTTTGTTTCCTTTTCGGAAATAGATAGAATAATCATTTTGCCACCAGTCAGGCGCGAAAAAAAAAAAAAAAAATTCGCTATTTTTCTTACTTTAACAAGCGATTTTCTAGGACACCTACCATGTTTCTCATCCTAAAACAGTAAAAAGGTCAGCCAGAGTGCACCACGCATGCGCTTTCGTTTCGTAAACAACAAAGATGTCCTTTTATGGCGAAGATGATCTGCTCTGATTGGCTGAAATCGATAGCTTTACGAGGGGAACGGGACCAATCACGGCAAGCCCTCAGCTGACGCTTGCCTCTTATACTTCGTAATGGAAGTCATTCTCCCATAGGCGCAATGCTAACCCCGATATTCGGAATGCATTATTTCCTTACGCTTGCATCCAGGCATGGTGTTTTTGGCACGGAATGCTATCAATTGGTGCTATGAGTCAATAGAACATCACTTAAAATTCAGTTCCCCATCCCTTTAACATTAAAAAAAACTTATACGCGCTAATGAGAATGCTGCCATGAACGAGTTACTGAAACAACATTATCCCACCTCTTAATTGACCTGAATATTCTTGCCTCACCCTGTGAGATAATTTAGTCATCTGTGGGAGGTTGCGCCCCATGTATAGGGATTTAAAGAAGCACACAATCCATTATAAAATAGAGAGAGGACCAAGAAAAATGTCATGCCCATTCAGGACAAATAATCTAGATAATGTTGTGATAACCCACTGATACGCATGTACATGTGTTGTAACAAGTTTTCTGTAACTTTAGGCGGATAAGTTTCAGACAATCTAATCAATTTATATACATGTACATGTGTACATAGCTCACGTTCCTTCAACTTTTTTTTCCGGTGAGGGGTATATCTTTAAAAATTGAGCCTTTTTCAATTTCAATTTTCAGAAAATATTCCTGCTTTGAACCTGCTTAACCTCACACGTACACTGATGTCCCAAAATGCACCGCACCCAGATATTGCACATTCATGCAGTTCGGGTCGGTGACATTGAACTGACCTGACTGACGGTAGCACAAACGACGGTGGCACGAACAAGATATCCCCCGAATTATGATTCAGCTGTCAAAACCCAATTGCTACTCGACACGAACGAATCTCACCTCTGGGTGATTATATTCTGAAGATCAATTTGAGCCAATCGCTGTCACCCACCGAAGACCAATCTGACAACAGAGACATCAGACCTCAGAAACAATGTCATCTCAAAAGCGCCGTCTGTCTCTGATATAACATGTGACTTCAATCTGTACAGAGTTCCATGGCTCGTTTTATTGTCTATAACGATCTTTCTTACGCTGACAGGTTTGTTCTTGAAATCCTTTCCCATCACAGGAGAAATTTACGACCTTATTGTTATTTTCAAATACTTCCACAACTCCGTAATTATAACGTAGAACATGGAATTAAATCTGACATGTCTGCCAACCCCATCCGGTGACTAGATTCATTTATGCCAGCACTCCAGATAGAATACTGAAACAATTTCAAGTTTTAAACTCTCCCTTTGGATCATGGATCTTTTTTCACTAAGCCACGATTGTCAGCACACTTATTTTCGGTCGTTCTATCTGGGGTGCTGGCATAAATGAATCTAGTCACCGGAAAATTAACAAAAATCGGTAAATACGAATGAAAATATCCCAAAAGTACTCGACAACACTCAAATAATCTACATAATCAATACAACTGTAAAATTTGCCCAAAAATTATAATGACCCCCTCCACCTTCTTTCGGACCAATTGAAACCTTTACCATCAAATTGTCGCCTCAGGACTCATCTCTCCATAACCAATAGACTAAATAGCTCATTCACCCCTTGTACCATACCCAGATTTCTAAATTCTTAAGTGCTAATATCCTGTTTCCTCTCACTTTTTCATCTTTCACCTTTTTCTTCCCTCTTTTTTTTTATTTTATTTATTTATTTATTCATTTATTTATTATTATTATTATTATTATTATTATTTTTTTGCTGCTGATTAAACATGCAAGAAGAACTTCCCATTACGGACAAATAAAATTATCTTACCTTATCTTACCTCAGCGTTTGGGTTGAAAATGAAACAATCTAGCTCTTCGTGCTGAGCTAAGCACCGCAAGTTTGGTGATCACGTACGTTGCGTGTGATGATGAGAATGCCTGCCCTGATAATAACACAGTGACCAAAGAATATTTCTAAGGAAAGTGATCACTTAGGTTAATATGCCAACTTTCTTTCAACGGGGGGCGGGCGAGCTTAGTTGATATGAAATGACGGAAATTGCCTGATTATTCCGAAGTCCATCTCATTAGCTGTTATGTAATTCTTCTGTGAGCTGGATCTTAGAAATGTGTTCCGAAAGTTTGACCTCACCCGCGGTTCTACATATAAAAGTATTTATTCCATAATATAGTTGCGTGAGGACAGTGTAATTGTAATTACATGTGGCAACGGTCTGCGGAAGTGTAGGTTCACCTGGCCGTTACGTTCACAATTCTAGCATATTCAATTGCACAAGAACCAGAATGTTTGCCCCCTGTCAATGTCATACCATCTTAGCTAGGTGCAGACACACTGAAGTCTGGGAGACCTCGGGTGACGACCAGGGGGCAGGATTCTGCCGTTTCTTTCCAGCTATTCAAACCGCAATTGCCATCATCGGATCTTAAGGAATCCTACCGTGTGGAGAAACAACACACTCTCTGCTTCGACGTTCGAGATTCTCCACACGACGCTATTCAATATAGAGGCCCCTAGTTGTCCATATATTGAGTCATTGTGAATATGTGCAGGTTACTTTGGACAAAGTGTTGCGCGTCGTGAACATTTGGCGACTGTTTTTTTTTCTTTTTTTTTTTTTTTTTTTTTTTTTTCTTTTTCTTTTTTTCATTCAGCATTCAGTTCCCATTAGTACGACTTCTGACATGTCCCCAATAATCAAACTTCGGACTCCAAAAAGAGAGTCCAGTTATACATTGTCTGGGCATGTTCTCAATAAAGATGCCACTGTCAGTGTCACCCAGATTAACGATAGTATGCGCTGTCATCTTCCTATTGCAGTGAATCTCAACACGTATGGCAGGAAATGATATTTGATGCATGCAAGCACATGTATGCATCCCTACATTGGGAGTAGTCGGAGGAATGCCAGTTTCTTTACTATTGAGAAATCATCAACCTTGCATGCATTTGTAAGCATAGAGTGGGCATGATCGAAGTAGACCATCAACTTCATTTTAAGAGCAAGACTTTTAATTGACTAAACCTGACCGATTACTAGTCTAAGGATAAAAAGCATCAGATTAATTATTAATTTCCTGTGTCCATTAATCATTATGATAAGAAATCGAATAAAATAAATTCCAAAGACAATTTTGAGTGAGGGAGGACCATATAATTGCGAGTCGTGTGCAATATCAAATATATTAAGTTTTTCTTTCTCGGAAAAGCTCAGTGCCATTGTAAAGCATCACCATAGTTAACATGGATAAGATATACCTTCAAACAACCAGCTTTTATTTCTTATCTTGGGGATATATCTTATCTGTGAGAGTTTTGTTTATTTTTACCCTGAATCGTTTTTTTCGTCGAATTAGGGAGCATGACGAGTTGCCTCGACTACTAAAATAACTACAGAATGATGTAATCATAAATACTCCATTATTATTTATATCTTTGATATAATAATATATTTCATGTGACCTTTAAAATGCTTATATCCAATTTTACACATCTCAGAGGTGGCATTGTCGTTATGCTGCCAGACTAGACTCGCCGACTAAGCACCGAGGATGGATAATAAAACGCCACTCACGACAATAAATGTTTTGCAAGTGCAATTCCCTGCATTAAAATTAATTGGATTTTCGGTCTATTGAAAGTCAAAAAGAATTATCGGTGGGCTTTGTAAGTATCGTGATGTCACACTTCTAAGCAGCCGTATTCAATTGCTCATAGTTAATTAGCTCAACATGGTAGCATATCTAAGAGAGGATTCCTGTTGTCATTTACGATGGGGATTACTTGCAATCGATCCAACCCAGATAAGAACCCGTATTAATATGGATAAATCTCAGCATGATAATAAAAATACAAGAAGGATATAAAAAATCAAAAAGTCAATACTGCACATCAACGTGAGAGAGACTAACGAATTGGTGTTGTGCGAAGAAGATTGATTGCAGGATCCTAGATTAGCAAGAGGACAAGTTGGCATGGAAGGGTGGCATGCTTAAAGGTAACCGTAGATCATTTATCCCAGCTAAGCAATCTAGCAGATTGTTAAGGATTTACTCGCTACTGCAATTAGTGGAGCAGCACAGCCGACATTGGCTATTAAATCATGCACAAGAATTGCACTGGTGTGTAACTAATTAATGAATTTATAAAAAGGGTGATTGACACTGTGATAATTGTGGCAGAATTGAACGCTGAACTAGAGTGTTGTTCAATGGCGGCCATTTCATTATGTTTGCTCCAGAAATTCTTGGTAAACATTTAAAGTTAGTCAACTCACAAATCGTAAAATTTCGCCCAGGAAAAAAAAAAAAAAAAAAAAAAAAAAAAAAAAATACTGATGAACATGTTTCGGTTGATTAACCATTGGTTACCCACCTGCAATGGATTTGCGATGTGGTATATGCATGGATTGACTAATTAGAACGCGACAAGTTTAAGTTTTGCCAAGATAATGTCGGTAAAGGGAAGATAAATTAATTCGAAATGCAATTCTCGCCGCCTGTCCGTCTCGTATTGAACAAGGGGCACCGAATTGCTCAATCGGTTTAACCGACTGACTACAATCCAATGCCGACCGTGGGGGTCGAGGTCCCGGGTTCGAAACCCGATCAGGCCACGGGCGTTATGATTGTGAATTATAATTGTAATCCGTTATAATTGTAATTCTTCGGTGACTCTGCAGTGCTGCCCAACTGCGTAACAAGGTCGGGCGCTGTTACTGCTGTCTATGGTGGTATGCAGGATAAAGAACCCTTGGGATTTATCGATAAGAGTAGGGGGAAACCCCGGTCCCGGGCCTTCTGTTCTGGCGCCCGTATCACTCGAATGGGTGGGTGGAGCCGTAAAACCCCATCACGACGAATCACGACATCGTATTGCACAATAATGATTATATGTTGCTCATACTCATTACCATCAGCAAATTTCAACAAAACTCGATATTTTTCTTTTCAAATGAGCTGGTCGTATTTCCAAGCTAAAGTTCTGATCTGTGGTAGTCGAAATATTGTTTCAATTATTCAAAGAGATGAAAAACTCAATTCTGCATGGCATAAGATGAGCGAAGGGAATTAGACATGTTGTGATATCGTTCATTTCCTTCCATCATAAGCCATGTTTTACAACACGGCACTCATTGTTACGTCCTTCAGAAATTGCTACAAAATATTATGTTAGTGATGCTGATGCGGGGGCTTAATAACATTTCCATCAATTAACAGTTTGAGTGTATCGAATACAAATTCCAGGAAAACTAACGGATTCGTATTGCACTCATCCAAGCGCACTTGTTTCAAAAGTCTCTGAGCCTTTGTCTTGAAGATAGGCCATGGTCACACGCATTTGGTATCTGGAGATGACAATCTAAGAGCGAAATCAACGAGCCGTGGGCTTGTTGATTTCCTCTGATAATTTGAATTATGTAAGAGGTCTGGCTTAGAGGCTGACTTTGCATGTCTATGCTATATGAAGACTTATGGAAATCAGACCATAAAACAAAGCCGAATGATGTGGTATTTTAGTATATATAATGGCGTCTCTAGATAAACAATCCATAACAATAGACATAGATAAACAATCTATATCTGAGCGAGACACACTTAGCTCTTCTTTTGAATACCGTATTTTATTGGACCAACGACAGGGTTTGCGTGCTCATGAGTTCACGCATCGAATAGTTGACGAGGGATTCAGAATGTACGAGTGTGTCCAGGTGTAAGGGATGAGGCGATAGCACCCGCAGTCAGCCTTCTTCCTTGGAGCTAAAGCAAGGGAAGGTGTTACCATTGCACACACATGAAATGGAAATGTAGCCTATTGTTTGGGTCATCATGAATAATATATGGCATTATATCTTTTGTTTCTCATTTTGTGGTTGATAAACGACAATAGTGTTTTATTATTAATGGAAATCTGCGCTGCATCGAATAATTCTACACGGAGACCAAATGCCAGACAGAACCCTTCGTAATGTTCATGTGCATGATATGGAATATTCGAATAAGGATTAAACATATTGAACAGAAGAAGCAGATATCACAACCAAAAGTCTTTTCCTTCTGTGCCAGCCTTCCATGATGTACACAGAACACTACGCAATGAGGAGTCGTCAATAATGATAATTAGGCTGCTGCATTAAATATAAGCGACACGGAACGCCCTTAGGTTGGGGTATATAACCCTTTGTCTCTGCCATGCTGCCCACTTGAATTGCATTGGCTTCAGCGGAGACTCCCATTTTCCTCATAGCTGGCGGCCCATGTTCAGCAGTCATTCAAGTGACAAGAGAGTGAAAGGTGAGTGGAAAACCAACTACAATCATGATTGCGTTGCAGCAAAATTGTTGGAACATGTACATTTCATTGAGTGTGATTCTGTCATAAAAAAGATTCGTAATAGTTATAGCTCGGAGAATTCCTTATGACAAAAATAATGAATAACTATTTTGTGTTGTGTCTGGCAAATTTTAACCAATTAAGTACTCTACCTCACAAGACTCACAATACCGAGCCTCAAATGAGCTACCAACCAAACTTTCCCAAACAGAGCGACTATAGATATATATGTAGCAATTAAATCCACAATGAGGATTGTTTATTGTTATCACGACTTCATAGTTGTATTATATATTATGACAGGGTACGCAGCTCCAGGCATATCCCGGATCGGGAGGGCTTATGTGCGCGCATATACAGAGTGGGCCAAACGTAGTCTTCTCCATGTTAGCGATTTTAATGCTTCTCAAGGCACTGCGCTCTTCGAGGTCGCAGTGCATAAACCATGCAAGATGAGAGAAATAAAATGATTAGTCTAACATGCCATTCTGCTAGGCTCATCATTTCTGTTCCACTTCCATAGAAATTGATGCCGATTTACCACTAATAATGGAGAGCACTCAGCGTTCGGTGAAACACGACCCCGCATAAATATGGCTTAACCCCCGTACCATTCTTTTGTTTGAGAGTTATGTTGTTTAGTTTTGACTGTTTTGATTGTTTATTAGTTTGTAATGAAGCGCCATGCAACAAATGACATTCCATGATACTCGCTCTCATTTAATCTCATCTAATACATGCATATCTCTTTCCGCGCTCTCACATCACTCGCATTTAGATGATTCTCCATCATTCAAATTTGACTTTTATTTGATATCTTTGCATAAATGAACCCAGAATAAGTTAGGCAATACATATCAGATTGTTAGTTTCGGGAATAATTGATTAATTTTAGCTAATTTTATTTTTTGTTTGTTTTTAAAATGGAGTAGACTACTTTCGGCTTACACTGTATATTAGCTACACGTCTATTCAATGAAACAAAACAATTAAAAATCTACCAACGGATGAAAACGGCAAAGGAAATGAAATTTACAATGCGAGCTTGTGGTAGAAAAGGTACGGCGCATGTCAATGGCCTACATTTACAACTAAGAAGACACATCAAAAGTGAACGATTAAAGAACCGGAAAGGTAATTCAAGGTATGAACTTCTTTTGCATGCCCCTTGCCTACTACAGTAACCGCAATTAATGAACGTGTCGTCTTTTTTCCCCGCAAACTAGCAGGTATTTGAGGTCATTTAACGATATTGATCGCAAACATGAGGAACTTCCGCGTTTCTCGAAACCCTGGTCGATTGCACGTGGGCTTTCAAGGCGAAGATATCATTTCTTATCTGATCTGCCAATTATTCTGAAATGATTTATTATAATTACGATTTTTATTCCAGCATATACTGTTGATGTAAACGAGAATATTCACTAATTTCCTCGCTTGACTTGTACTTCGGATCTGTCGCTCGGTGGGGCCTGGAGGTGACATAAGTTTTAGCTTATCACCCCAGAGTTCAACCGATGACGGTGGAATCAGCCCATGGCTCAGAATAGGCAAAGTGCTCGCTGCGGCGTAACTATGCGTGAAAAATAGGTCAAGCTCAGCAGCAACAAGAGTACCTTAGGAAAGAAAATCCCGCTTGATTGTATGGTATCCCATTGTAATGTATGTTATTTGCATGTGGACCTGGTCGGTTGCGTTATTTGATCATTTGATTGACACATTTAATCGCAGGCTATACTTGGGAGGTCACCGAACGCTCTTTAATTCCGGCACCATCGCAAATACATGTAACTACACAATATCTAATCATCATTATACCTACCAGCTAACGAGGCAGGAACTTAAAGAGGACCTCTGTTTATTTCGAAGCCTTTTTAGATCGATTCTATGGGCTTTTGTGAGTGACGAGAGACATTTTTGAAGTATTTGGTCAACTGTGAATGATATTCAAGACAAATTAAAATACGAATTTCTTGCTCAGGCAGAATAGCTTGAAACGAGATGAGTGCGAGATTTCTTTTATGAGAACTGCTGGAAGATCTGCTCACTCGATGGCTCCCATTGTTAACAGTAGGAGAATTACTTTTATGCCGTCACGGCGGTATGAAATCGAACGCGAGAAGTAAGAGAGCTTTTAAACCTATCAAAATCGATGTATCTAGGAATTAGCCCACTGCAAGCGTATTGTCAAAATATTTGTCAGTCAAAAAGCGTATTTGTCTTTTGGGATGCATCCTCTATCATCCGTTACTAGTTCAAAACAATTAGAGGTCCTCTTTAACTTGCAACCCCATTATGCATCCAATGTCCTTATATCCACACATTCATTATAAAATTCCTGATTATATCTAAAGAGATTATTGTTGCCCTTTATTCTCACGTGAATGCAATACATAGTTGTCATAATAATAATAAACAATAATAAAATGTATTTTTGTATAGCGTAAAATTCACAACAATAGTGCTCTAAAATGCTCGTGTTAAAAAGAAAAGTCTGAAGGAGCAAAAACATTTGAAAGGGAACAAGATAAAACGAATTCAGCGGGTTAAACATAACACTTGGTAAAAAGATAGGTTTTAAGCTGAGATTTAAAAGCAGACAACGATTGGGCGGATCGAAGTTTAAAAGGCAGTTGGTTCCATAAACAGGGGGCTACAATAGTGAACTTGAGGAGTACAATGCATGGAATCTAGTAAAAGGAAGATATAACAAAAACCACACGAAGCCGAGGTTGCGTCCAAGCGAAACCCCGACTGACAAATTAGCCTTGAAAATGGCGGATTATGACAGGCGGAACAAAGAAGCCAGATGTGAGCAACCATTAGCTAAAATAAGCCGACAAGCTGGAATCCCTCCCCCCTCCTGCTATTAGTGCACAGACGTTCTTGTCCGATAGGTGACCGAGGTGCAGAGCGATTTCGGAGAGGGGCTCTGATTAGATAATTAAGTTGTCAAGTAATTAAGTGTGATGTCAACCACACCCTACGTCCCTAGATAATCATTGTGTCGCGTGCCATCATTACACCCGTTAATCCGATTGACTATCCCCACTTCTTCCACACAAGAGCAATGACTGCAGCATCCGTTATGTTGCTTTCCTTTAGGTTAACTTTAATCATAAGCAAACCTTTGAGTGAAGCGTTGTCGTGGCATAAACTGATTTTGCTAATTCGTCTTGATGGGTCCAATCGTCTTCTTTTCCGGCGGCTATGCAGTTTTGGGTTGTTTAAACTTAGGTCGGAAACATTCCATTGCAGTCGAAATTGGAGGACTATGTAATCGTCACTGCTCAATTATGACAATTACCGTATAATAGTCATGTTTTATGGTTTCTGGGAATCTTCTGTTGAGTCAATTTCAGTCAAGTGTATGCCAACTTGATTCTGGCCACAATTTCATCAATCTCATTTAGTTGAGAATGCATTTCTACGATTTATCTTATCGTAATGAGAACACGTTGAGTAAAACTGCACATTCTCCCTCGATAAAACCCTAATTTACAAATAGCAAGATGTGTAATGATGACTATTTGAGGATTTGCTGAATTTTATGAGGATCTTAGAACAAAATTGCACTGCCTTCGTCGACCACACCTGTTTTACGGTAGCAAAACAAGGCAAGGGGGCGTACTGACTGCAAGGTGTAATGGGCAACTATATGCGGGGAGTAAAAGCTCTAATTCCGCAGAGAACCGAAGCTCTTTACTTTTAGAGCTCATCTTTCAGCAAAGAAGCAACGTCAGTGTTTGTGATTATTTAAAACACTGAAGCACAATCACTGATATCTTAGAGAGTTAACAAATAGAGATGAATCTTAACATGATCAGGTGCGAGAGACGTCGGCGACTGAAGTTGTGAAAGGCCTTCTTGAAAGGCAACGGTGCATTAATTGATACAGGGTTAACTGCAGCTGTGGTCGCGGCATTATGTCAGTTTGTCTTATTGGTGGCCTCTCGTCTTCTTCCTTTGATCTTCCCGGTAGGGTTCTAATGTTCTATGATTCTCGTTCTCAGCACGTCCCTCCCTCTTGACGTTCCAGGTGCATGCGTGTCCAATCATCACATCCGCCGTCTGTCATCTCAAATAGACCACCTTTGAGATATATACTGGCCGTAAACGATTCCTCAAGTGGAGTATATTTCCACTGTCGTAGCGTATTAGTAAACTTTCGAAACGCCCTGTATACATTGCGTATTATTACCAATGATACGCCTTGGCTATTCAAGTGACATAATCATTCATAATGAACGTGTCGAAATGAATAGATATACCCCAAACCACTCTTGCGGATTTATGATGATTAAAACGACTTCCGTCGTTTGGCAATCGGATTAATGCGTAGATAGGCGATGGTGACATAATCTGGTTAAAGAAGACCTCTGTTCATTTTGAAACCTTTTTTAGATAAATATGGGTCAACTGTGATTGTTATTCAAGACAATTTAAAACACACATTTCCTGCTCAGGCAGAATATCTTGAAACGAGATAAGTGCAAAATATCTTGTATGAGAACTGCTGAAAGATCTGTTCACTCGACGGCTCTCTTTGTTAACAATAATAGGATAATTACTTCGGTCACGTCACCACAGTTTGAAATCGAACGCGAGAAGAAAGCTAGATTTAAAACCTCTTAAATTCGATGTATCTAAGAATTAACCCACAGCAAGCTTATTGTATAAAATAATGTCAGTCAAAAGGCGTATTTTTCTTTTGGGATGCATCCTCTATCATCCGTAACATATTCAAAACAATCAATGGTCCTCTTTGAATAACCCCGGAGTCGAGGTACATGCTATGTTATACAAGGTCCCGCGATCATGATCCTAGAGCCGATATAACTTCACTCCAGAATCGCTCAGCCATTTTGCATCTGAGCATAAACCTCTTATGTCTGTGATTAATTGCTTAATTCAATGGGCAAGCATCGCGCCGCTCAAGGGTCCGCCAGTTTGACGCAATACCGACCAATGCTCAACAGGTGCTCTATACAAATGATTGTATGTGGCATTCACGTGACATCCTCGGACAATACGTGCTAGCTGTGTCCTCGGGAAAGGCTTTCTAATATCCAGGTCAGATAACAGTTTTCTGCGCCAAGGCATTCTACGCTGGGTTTCAACGATAAATCTTCGCATTACCTCTCACTCTTTTCTCTGTCCATTATGAGTGCTTCAAAAATTCCAATGAAATATTCATGAAGGATATCGTATCGAAAGCATTGGCACAGTCAATAGAACGCTGAGGGGTCTTGTTGCTTATTCAGTGTGCGTCAACGAATAGTACAAGGCGTTCCATCCCACTCTATGAATCCATGAAACTGACACCCAATGGCTCTCGCTCCAATGATTGAATGAAAACATCAATCTATATTCTCGATCATACCATTCCCCACATTTACGGATGAAATATGTAAGATTATAATAAAGTACAAAGCATATCAAGGAAAGCAATATAAAGACAAACGTTAGAGATAGGCAGAACCTAACAAAGAGCAATGAGGCGATGTCTTTTCAATCAGAAGAAATGCCGCCACCAAAAGGTCAGAAAATTCGCTTGAATGCATCAGACAGATAGACATAAACATTTATTGTAATAAATCAAAACAAAAAAGTTAAAAGTGAATGATAAATAACTCAGGAGACTGGTGAAAAAGACGATAATGCAAGAAAATACATGTAATGATTTCATGATGGATATAGCGTGCTTGTTACAAGAGGCAACCATACCCGAGTGAAATTGTTTACAGGACACGTGGATGTGAAATCCCGGATAAGATTAAAATATGTATTTACTAGTGATCTGCCATTTAATGTAGTCACGCATTAAATGACGTGTAAGATATATGAGATGACATTGAAGTATCAACTAACCATTCAGAATTCATTTATATTTAATGAAATTGCTGCTGCAAGAGGATCCGGTGCATTCAGAGTAATCGAGGTAGTAATCAATGATTACGCTGAAGTGGTAGAGAGGTTCGCGATATTCGAAGTATTTGGAGAACACTCGGTATTTCATATTCAGAGCAGAAGTCATCTCATTATTTAATTATATTACACAAAATTATAAAATAATACCTGGATTATACAAAGTTAAGAATAACACAAGATGAGGGTTAATAACATGCACGCGAAATTGTAGAAATAAACCATTGTCACCATATGCCACACAAATATTGGCAACTTTTAAGTACGGTTGTCTCCAGATGTGGGGTACAACTGGAGTTATCACAGGCATCGTATTCAGTCCAGATAATGTTTTGGATGCTCTTCAGATATGGTCTGCCTCGATTGGCTTAAAACCGTAGATGCAATATTTCCAAATCCCTTTCAAGAGATATAAGAATACCCTAGGTAGTTCCTTTTTCAGTTCAGCATTGTCATGCGAATTTGAGAAAATGTACATGGTCGTAACTAAACACTTTTACATAATAAAACACTTCACTGTAACTGCAATCGTTGCATGCAAGAGTAATAAAGTGATGAACAAATAAAAAAGTCACTTTGATTTGACAGGCATCCGATCGTCAAATAAAAAATGTCGTATCAACGTAATTGACCCGATCCTACCGAGAATATTGCAGATCACCCGAAGCACCACTTCCAGTCATTATCCCCCGGTAACTGAATCACAGATAATTATGTCAAATTGTATTTATTACCAAGAAGACCTAACGCCTTTTCACTTACTGTAATTGTCTTTTACAATTACTTATATTACTCAGATTATCACCGTGGGAGTCGTTATGTGGCTGTAAATCCAGTAGGCATCGCATTTAAGATTTTAACAGAAATGAATTAAGTTCACTAGTTAATGGTAATAACACATGTTAAGTACATGTACCCTTTAAGCACTATGTTGACCTGTCAGCCCCACCTTCTAGATCAAAGAACACAGAAATATCATGCATTCGATTTCATCAAACTGGGACTGATTGCTTCAACGCAAACATATAATTCCAGCATTTACTTCTGCATGATGATGGATGTTTCACAGCGTCTCAAATGACTGCATTATTAGGCTATAACATTCATCTCGCTTACTGTGCAAATGTCTTACACGTCCAATATTCATGGTAGCCCCACCTAGAAAGGGACATACCGACATAACAGTCGATGTCAGACAGCAGTATTGGCAGAGTGACGCTATTGTGTCCGTGCATTAGTCAATGTCTTTTGTCCAGGGAAAACACGCGACGTTCCCCAGGAACAAAATCAGGATAAAATGACGAATGATCAGAGGCATTATACGATGAGTGAGTAGTAAAGCGTGTTATTTATATTTTATGAACTAATTAAATTGAATTAATTTGGTTGATGCAAGATATCATAGTGGTGCATCTCCACTGAATAATGGGTAATTATATTTTTATTTGGAGTAAAAAATTAAGGCCAGAATCAAGTCGTCAGCAGTAGGTCATAATGTATAAACCAAATGCTGACGGTTTTTATACAGACTCGTTTCATTTGGCATTAGGTCATTGACTTCTTGGATCCGTGCAGTGAAAATAGACTATGATACCAAAATGACACTTGCATTTTCTAAAATGGCTCAGACAAAATTTTCGTTTGCGTTTTCTCATTTTCAGAATATATCTCAGGCTTACAATGTTAAATTCAATTACACCCAAATAGCGTTCTTTGACGGTATTGTTACCAGAGGCACACCTGTCTGAATGTCGCAATGTCCTGATTTGAATGTCACAATTAAGTACAGTGACCTAAGCTTTGTGTTCTTTTACCTTACCGGATCATTCACGAGAGCTAACCCTGTGAAAAGGCATGACGCATTGGTCAGTGTGTTTGATCTCTATTCGGTTAATGGTGAGCAGGTTGCGTTAAAAATTTCAATTCAATTCCGAGCACAACGTGTTGAGGTCATATTGGTCATGCTGGTCACGTAATCGCCAGTTCCGTACTGATTCCACGTGGAGCACAATCAAACATGTTGTATTGTTCATAATTATTTGGTTGTTACATTTTACATCACGAGGAGCGCGTCACGCATTTCTGTTGAAAGTAAATGACATGCATCAATTGTCATAATTCACTTTGAGTGTAATTTCAGAAAGTTCTACAGTTCTATCATCGGTGATCATGATCATAACTGTCAGAACTTGCTGATTTAGAGCCAAGTCAGCCACATACTGGAATGATGATGCTTCAGCTCTGTTTGGCTGCCCTCCAAAATCAATTGAAATTTAATTTAATCCTCCCAATACTCAATCATAAGTAATAAGAAGCACCACAGTAACATTACTCAAAACTGAGTGATGACTTATAAGCCAGCATGGGGTTCATTTAACGTTTCTCAGCCTCAAAGTCAGACCATCGGAGGTGAATGGCATTATATGGACTTTGCCTTTTCTTCTCTGATCTATATATTGAACACGTTCTTTTGGGCCCAGGTCACCATAAGTGGCGAGCTTTTGATTCGCAACACTCAATCGGAGAAACTTTGACAAGACCTTACACGAGACCAGGCACAGGGGGCCGGGGTATACAAGTTTATTGAGCGAATGGGCAAAGGGGCATAAAGTACATAAAAATACATCCCCGTCCTTTGTGGATGCATATGCAATGTTTGAACTGGAAACAGAGGAACTCCCACTGATCGCCAACGAAAAGCACGCGCGTCAGTGGTCTTAATTGGAGAGCATCAAGAAGAGGAAAAAAAAAAAAAAAAAAAAAAATGACTCAAGGTTTGATCAGCAGGTGATAATAGTATCACATTAATTCATTAATTAATTAAATGTGCGTGTCGAGATGAGTTTAAAAAGGCTTCGGAGACACTCCCCTCAGCACAATGAATGGCTCGACATTGACACGGTGAAGCCATCACAATCGACAGCTGTACAAACTACAAAGGCATAGCTTTGTTCCAAATCAACAGTACTTCACAAAAATATTAAGACATTTATGCATAGAGACGCTGCATGACCATATACTCCCTTATGCTTTTTTGATACGTATTATTGTATCAGAGTCGATACTAACCGTGTTACCTGGATGAACGGCATTGTAGGCCTACACCGAATCGATCATAGAGATACATGTTTTGCTATGTCTATCGTAAGCAACCAGTTGACTCTCAGAAACATTGATTTCGAGCTCTTTGACAACAACTTCAATGTAGTTTTACGGGAACTGAAAAGCATATTTAGCTGAAACGAGTCAAGTCATCTCCGTGACTGAGGAAAGTGACCTTTTATCTTCGGGCAATAATGTATGCAGACAACATATACATTGAAAAGGCTGGCGATGGCACTCTGTTTTGTATTACCCCGTCTGTATTAGTAAACGGTTCAGACGTACATTCAGACCATTTGACACGTACTTTTTGACGAGGCAGTTAATATTTAATGCCTGGGTTCTAGTTAGTGAAGCCATAAACTGGTTAAAACTGCTTCTCACTCATCCAGACTGCACTCGCTTATAACCTGACCAAAAATGGGCACACTGTCTGTAGTTTATGAGGTTACAAACCGCCACCGTCCACCCTAATAATCATAAAATATAGTTTATACGCACGGCAACATCAAACATCATCTGCATATGGATTACGTAAAATATCAAGAAAGTCGTGGGTACACAGTGCAATTTCGAAGGTGAGAGGAAAAAAACACACGACAAAAGACCTCCTTTTCCTTGTCAAAAAACTCAGTACACTGAAATACCAAATGCCTTTATCAAGTATGCATGTAAAAGGTCTTTGGAATCACCCGGAGATGCTTATACGTAGAATAAGAACCTGACACGTTTGAACTTTGGCGAAGCATAAAAAGTCTCAAATTTCCTCTTAACAGACGGCGAGAGCTGTGACATCATTCGCTCTAATTATAAATCATGACAGGAAATTCAATTATGCACACCTGTCATTAAAAAAACATAGATGTCACTAATCTAAACTATACGGGGATTATTATCAAATTGTGTATGCCCCGCGAACTGGAGGGATAAGTTTATTAACGAGTTTGAAGTTTGCTCTTGAAGTTAAAAGAGCAAAAGTACAGTTCTCACAACACTAACCAACACACACAAGTATTTAAGGTGACTTATTCATGTTACCCAAAATACATTACAACTTATGCAATAATGTACTTCTATTCACAATACAATTACAAAAATTGTTGATTAAATAATAAAAGGATACCATTTTGTGGGAGGCCAATTACACTGCTTAATACCTTAGTTTGCCTCCGATGACAAAAAACTTTTAGCTCGTTAATGCAGCGAGGAACTGAATCATATTTCCATTAATATTTTGGTTGCGTAAAAGTGCTTCAAACCTAGAATCAATTTCAATCATCGTTATCCTAGGTCTACAGGTAGTGAGTATGGGCCCGGGTTAACGATAGAAATACACGTAGCAGAACAAACAGCAGATCTATGATTTGATAGACTTCAAGTTTGGTGCATGGCTGCCACGCATCGGATATTTTCAGATTGCAAGAATTTTGGAATTCTTTGCATCTCAAATAGATTATTAACAATAAACGTTTTCCAAGAATAATTAATTATAAGCACAAGAAGTGCATCTGATCAAGTACTTTTACATGACATTCGGTGTTCAAATTGCACACACCATTCATCAACACCAACGGCGATGCTGCTCTGTAATCAGGTGTTAACACGCCAGGTGCCTTCGCAATACATGTTCTAGTGTTCCCCACGCTGGTGCTAAGTGTCTCCAACAAAGACATTCCTGCCTGATTCAAACACCGGCGTTCGTGTGAAGGATCGGGGCAAAGGAGGGCAACATGAGCGGAAGAAGGGGGGGGGGCACCCGCCACATGAAAGCGACCCACGTGGGCAGTCAGGCACAGTGTCCTCGTGAGATCTATGTGCGAATGTCATATTAATACCGGGCATTTTGTCATTCATTAAAGGCCTTAATGTCTGATTAATAGATTGATATGATAGGCCAGAAGAAAGCGAAATTTTAAACCTCTCAAATTCGATGTATCTAGGAAATAGCCCACAGCAAGCGTATTGTCTAAACATATGTCAGTCAAAACGCGTACTTTTCTTTTGAGATGCATCTTCTATCATCCGTTACAAGTTTAAAATAATGAGAGGTCCTTTTTAATGATAGCCTAAATAGGGTGCGAAAATGATTTCTGATGTGTTTCTTTCATTGTGTACACTCCCTGGTTACGCCAATGAGGTAAATGGCTGCGTGCACTTGGAATCTCTTTGTGAATAGTGTGAAACAATTCATGAACAATAGATGATTCCAATTCATGTACAGGAATTTTATCGTTTCCGCAAATTCCCACAGGTTAAAAGGCCAAGTTCCAGTTTATAATACGCCGAGTCAGTCAGCGGTAGAATCACACAGCTGACGAGGTGGCTACCTGGAAGCCATACAATATGCAATTTAATTAAGTATAACAGAAGCTGAAAACGGGTGCATATAACATGTGAGTAGCATGTGTGTTCCATGCTCGCATTGCGTCTATTAATGGCCGACACTTGCTTGCTGCCTGAGCACTTGATTATGAAAGCAGAGAACGACGCATTACTCACTACAAGAGCGGTATATAATCATGGTGCATATAATCGAGGGGCCAAAAGGTTGATTAACGCCTATATGCGTGATGGATTGCGCACACACTGAAGTGGTTGCCTCCTCGTCTCACTTCGTCTTAAAATAAAGTAGATGCCATATCTACAGAAATCAAATCCCCTGTCACATGCCACAGATTCTGTTTCAGTCATTAGTTAGCACGCTGAGATTATTGCCATCTATACAGAGATCAAGTCGTTTTGTCACATGTCACAGATACTGTTTCAGTCATTAGTTAGCACGCTGAGATTATTGCCATCTGATCTATACAGAGATCAAGTCGTCTTGTCACATGTCACAGATACTGTTTCAGTCATTAGTTAGCACGCTGAGATTATTGCCATCTATACAGAGATCAAGTCGTCTTGTCACATGTCACCGATACTGTTTCAGTCATTAGTTAGCACGCTGAGATTATTGCCATCTCTAAAAAGACCTCTGTAATGTGTCACAGATTCTGTTCCAGACACCATTTAGCACCGCTTAGACGTAAAATAGCAAACTCTTTTGAGCTCTTTTGAGTCAACTGCTAATCAAAGCCAAGTGCTGATCACTATGCTGCCTATGGTAGTATGGAAGTATTGATGTGAGAGGGAAGAAACCCCGGCCTCGGAATTCTGCTCTGACGCCCATCAACCGAATAGGTGGAACCGTAAAATCCAATCTTGCCTCACGTCTTTCATGTTCACATGCATTTATTCGGCACGATAATATTACCGAGTATGGTGCTGAATTAATGCATACTAACTGATTAATTAATAAAGAACAGTGACAACCTATGTTCAAACAATATTTAGTCAATATTGTCAGAATGGACATTTGCCATGTCAATAATTATTGTCAGACTGCACATTTATCAAGTGTTTAGGCATACCATAGCGAATGTTCCTCTATCAGTCAAGAGGATACATTAATTCGGTTGCCACAGAAAAACATCCATCCTCAATTCCGCTCAAATTAAAAAAGAAATATATTCTCTTTGTTTCGGGGTCAGATTGAAAGTGGCTCAGCTGATACTTCCAGTAATCTACACGTATAATGAATATCCATGAATTTCTGCAATTGCAAGCGCACGTACTTTACATCTTAGATATGGTGAATTTTCAAATTTGTTTACTTACCTTCACCTTCTGTGGCTTTTCAGCATTGATTGTGTATCCTATGAATGCATTATCCCTTAGTATAATTTATATTCTGATGGATACAAGCATTCATTGTCTGGATCTGAAAGCAAATAAATGAAAAGCTAAGGGAAGCTCTCTAAATTAATTTGATTTGGTTTTGGTAATAAGGATGAAAGTGGGTATAAGCGTTCGCTGTTCATGAATGTATTATGCGTTATATATATTTGTGTAATATTCTGATGATTCATCGTTTCTGATGACTAGATTTGACAGCAGTTACACGAAAAATCTAGCTCTCAAGATTCCTTTTATTTGAATTTTGATTTGCATAAAAAATTATACATACGACTGGAGGCTAATGTTACCATTTAATTACCATGATGGTTTTCTTTTATTTTTTTTTATTTTTTTTACCTTCCACTACTAGTACCATAGTACCAAAATGATTTTTTTTTGTTCCTTCTTCTTTTCTTCTGTGTGTGTTCTTATTTTATTTTTCTTCTTTTCTCTCTTTCTCTCTTTCCGCCTTCTGTTTCCTACTTTTCTATTCATGTAGAATTAGTGTTATCTGAAAATACTCTCTTAACTTGAAATGTTACCTTGCTGGCCAGCTCGATAAGCTTAATTGCCTTCCTAGTCAGCATCTCCACCTCATTTGAAATGTACAGTATTCACCTTTTGCTCGTGGAAAAATGAAATTCTTATTCATATTCTTATCTGTAATGAATATCCCTCTGATGCACCATGTATACGATTAATGTGTGAATGACGAGCAGTCAACCGCCCTTGACGATCGGCTCTCGATTTAGTTCTGAGGAAACCTGATCAGGTGCCAGTGTAGTCGATCGTAGTCGATATTTTCCATCACAGCCGTCATGGAGAAATTGCTCCGTTACTCTTCGTTAGTAAAGGTAAACAGAATGAAAGGAGAAAACTTCAGTCACTCGTAAGATGAGATAATCCAATTATTTTATTGTAATATAATGGAATAATTGGATGAGTTTGTGAAATAATATTATTTCACAAACACATCCAATTATTGATGTAGGGAAGCCATCAATGAAAGCTGAACTTAACGAATAACATTCATTGTCTACATGCAGAATGACGTCTACTCGATTTTCTATCGGCAGTTATGCATAATACCGACTCAATTCAATCTTAATGTCGATTGCCAAGAGAAAACTTAGTTTATAATTAGCATTCTCAGTTGCCATTGAGAACGGACGTAGGGTATGAACATCGTAAAATGTCAGCGACAGCATCTGTCAATGTTGAGACAAAAGTTCAATGTCATCTATTCGAGTGCCTGTCTGGTGCTATATTAGAAAATTTCATTCTTTTTTAGTGAAAATTCACATTCTTCTAGAAGGAAATGCATCTTATGTGACTATTCATTGCTATTGGAGATCTAATAACCATTTTATCGGGTTCTAGCTCAGAAGTAGTGCGATCCGAAATCCGAAATCATTAATCCATGGTTCATTGCAAGGAAATAGCATTTTCAAAATGACTAAGCCGACATGGCTTCTCATGGTCTTGATGCAGTAAGAACAATATCAGCCATTATCTGTCAGTATTGTTTCGAATAATGTACCTTTTTGTGCATCAACATATTTTCTAAGCCTATATATATATATAATATACAGCATAATTATTATTATTATGCTTAATGATTCAATATCTCATAAACTATCTCTATAAAACTTTTTTTTTTCAATTCAGAAGGCTTTTTTTTCTGTCAAAAACCTGGTCAATCAAGGAATACCAGTGGTCCACTCATTTCCAAACATTTCGTTGGTTGGACCACCTCGGCGGTTTAATCAATTACCAATTTCAGGTAATGATCCTGGCTTGTGGTATCTGTTAGTGAGTTAGTCAATTGTAATTTAGAGCTAACTCACCTCTTTCCGAATAATTCATAACCTTGACCACAACTTCACTTGTTAAACCTCAGGAGCAATTTTCTCTTAAGAGGTTCAATCATTGCACATCTCCCCAACGTCTAGGATCATAAAATTGAGTTACATTGTCTTATTAACCTATATTAAAATCATCCTTGCTATTTGTACATTTGATTCCACCCAATGAACCGGTTTGTTCATCGTTCCCTTACATGTACAAAGCATTGAGGCGAACATGAAATCTCGATTCTCTCATTTCATATACATTCGTATATTCATCCTCACTTTGATAAAGAGATGTCTAGAATTTTACACGCTTTATCAGTTGGTTGCTTTCATGAAGAAGGATGAATCCTAGAATAAAGATAATTGTCTAGGAGAAATGTCTCCGAGGTAAGGTGGCAAATTGATTGTCAATTGACAAAAGGGTAACCTTTTAAATGGTGCCCAAGCAGCCAAAACATGCTGATATTTTCATGATAACAAAAACGTATTCGTTATGCATAACGATACATCAATTTGAAGTAGCCTTGATGCACCGAACGTCAATATAATGGAGTGTAGAAGAATTAAAATTAACGAGGATAAGTAGTTTTTGTTATGATTATTGTTCTTGCTGATCGATATATCCACATTCTAAAATTCTAAATAATTAAGTGTTCTGTATTGGCTCTGGGTATGCCACTTTAATTAATGATACTTTTAAAGGGGACAATAGGTTATTAGTGCACTTTACAGCACACAGAAAATTCCATTGTCGTTGGGTGGGACTGGCTTCGGCAACATTGAATTTACTCTTACAGGGTGATTCGTGGGTGGAGTCAGTAACTCAGTATCACTCGGATATGGTACATGGATCCCACAAAGATTCTGTTTGGATTTTTAGCGTACGTAATAAATGTAGAACTACAATGTTGTAGAGGGTCACAAGGATGAGTTACTTCATTGAGCTCACAGCGGCTCTGATTCCATCTGCTTTGATTTAGCTCTTCCACAACTGTTTAAACAGCCATTGATCACGTGACAATCATTAGCGGTGGGTCAATGTTTATTTATTGGCAGGATCAACAAGTTTGTAATCGCCTCATTCCATTCATTACTTCCGATCAAGCACACACGAAAGGTGAACGTTGAAGCAAAATACTACAATCAAAGAGGCAAAAGGTAGAACGTACCCCACTGAGGGGGGGGGGGAGGCATATTAAGGTAATACAATTTATTATTCGCCCTGTTCAGTGTTAACCCAATAAGAATTACGTTCTTAGAATATGTCATTTGTTGGGTGGAGCCCCCCTCGCGCATTTAAACCGTTCAAAACACAGCACATGCTCATGGCCGTTAACAATGTTGTCACCCTTTCTGGCCCTGTTTTTATAGAGATTCGGCAAAGTGACGGAAGCATCGATCTGATAATTATTAGATCCCACTCATATGTTCTTTGTTCATTCATCAACAATGTATCCACGCAACGCACATTGTGATTATTGTCCGGTAGGATGCAACTTTCGTTTTGCAGTTTAGGCAACGGACATTTGAACATTTCTGATTGCCCATCATTTCTTTTGACTCGACAGTTGAATGCAGGTCAGGAAAACAGTCAACAGACCACAAATAAGTAGATTTTCAACTGCGCTTAAACATTGGAAACCATCTGCATGTAAAATGATTTGCAGACAGCACACAGTATCCTGTAAACAATATGTAGGGTCAAAGTTTCCGAGATGTTGTACTGTGTGATTATCCAGATTTGTGGACAGTTCTTGCTTCCTGGTCTCCAAATGATTGCCAGAGATATGGCCATAATCACGAAATCTTAGTAGTTGTCGTAACACATAATTGCTTGTTATTTGCAGGTGGACGACATGAACATCAGGGCTGTCATCTGGCTGCTGTCCATTTTGTCTACTAATCAGGCAAAACTGATAGTTCCAGAGTTGACACCAAGCCGATACGTCATTCCAGGGGATCTCAACTTGGGAGTTCTTCACCGGATCTTGATCCGCAATAACACAGTATACTGCTCTACATCTGATGGCACTGTGCATCCAATTCTTCTGCAAATGTGTGAAGCAGCCATATTTGCCGCTGATCAGATCAACAGTAGAACTGATCTGTTGCCAAATATTACTCTTGGTTTGACTTGCGTCGATTCGTGTGGAAACTCGAAGGCGAGTTTGGCACGGTCGTTATATCTCATGGAGGACCACAGCCAATGTCAGAACTCTTCTGATGGTTTAACAAATGATCAAAGAGTGGTTGGAATTGTGGGTCCGGGATTTAGTCGGGT
Organism: Capitella teleta; assembly: GCA_000328365.1. Taxonomy (NCBI): domain Eukaryota; kingdom Metazoa; phylum Annelida; class Polychaeta; family Capitellidae; genus Capitella; species Capitella teleta. The sequence continues at coordinate 316,756 of KB292092.1, forward strand.
AGCCGTTGCAGTCAGTAACTTCTTCAGTCTTTTCAAAATTCCAGTGCTGGGCACCTTCGCCTCTGCGGACGAGTTGAGCAATAAGGAAAATTTTGAATACTTTCTTAGGATGGCCCCTCCTGACCGATTTCAAGCACAGGTCTTTGTTGATATAATATTAAGCTTCAATTGGACATACGTGGGATTGTTCTATTCAGAGGGAAATTATGGTGCAGAAGGAGCAAAGGAAATTGAGAACCTGGTTCGCAATAGCAACATTTGCTTAGCCTTCACTCACCGTTTATCGGTTGAATCGAAGGGCGAGGAAGAGGAGGTCGAGCAGATAGCCCAGCTACTTGATGATCATAGGTCCGTATCTGTCAGTATCTGGTTCACAGAGGGACCAGTCATTATACGGGTCTTAGCAGGGCTGCGAAGAGCAGAGATCGCCATTAACCATATCATGCTCTTGTCCGATAGTGCAAAAACCGATATCGCTGAGTACCCTGAATACATCCAAGGGGGCATGTCTATTGGGTTCCCACTGTACGAAGTCCCTGGGTTGAGGAACCACTTGGCTTCTCTTCAGCCGGGAGTGAACACACACAACCCTTGGATACAAAAAGCCTGGGACACCCTATGCGAATATGACAACTGCACTCTTGAAGAGATCGTGAAGTCCATGTTTGATAATGTCCAATATGGAATGCCATACTATGAAGCTGTTTATGTTTATGCAGATGCATTACATAAACTGATAACCAAAAGATGCCCCGAAGCCTTCGAAGAGGTTGAATATTTAGCTGATTGCATAGATGGGGAAGAATTGCTGGAAACAATGAAGAAATGTGAGTTAGAGATGATTAGCGGACCGATTGAGTTTGATGAGAATGGAGACAGGATCGGGCAATACCATTTGTACCATTACCGTTCCAATGACGGAGGAGCCTCTGTCGAAACAGAGTTCCTGGCAGTGTGGGACCAACGCAATTTTCTGAATTTCAATAAGAGTCACCTAGATTGGTCTCATCTCGAGAAAATTGGTGTTCCCGGGACTGTTATTCCTATAGAAGACTCCAATCGTACAATGTATGTCCCTGTTTCACTCTGTAGCCAGGAGTGCAATAGCAGACAATACGTCATTCAGAAGTCACCTCACTGCTGTTGGGAATGTAGGTCGTGTCGTAGTAATGAGAGACTAGCTGAGAACAGAACAACATGTGCCAGTTGTCCTTTGTTCTATTGGCCAAATCAGCTATCTCTCGAGTTTTGTGAGACAATTGCCCATGATTATCTTAGGTGGAGTGATCAGTTGGCTCTCATATTGCTGGTCGGGAGCGGCTTCGGCATCTTCGTTAGCAGTGTTTCCTTTGGAGTTCTCTACAAACACAAGCACACCCGATTGGTGAAAGCATCCAACATTAAACTCTCCTTCACTATGCTGATTGGCACCTTGTTTGCTTTCCTCATGTGTCTGCCATTCGTTGCCAAACCTTCAAAGATAACGTGCTTCTTTCGAGATGTTGGTTTCAATGCTGTATTCACTGTCCTCTATGCTCCTCTTTTTGTCAAAACCTGCACCATATACTGCATATTCCGAGCTGGCAAAAAAGGAGCCAAGACTCCAAGTTTCGTGTCCAATAAGGGGCAAACGTTGATGCTGGTTGTTGCGCTGACAATACAGGTAATTCCGTCATGTGAATCTGCATGCATTAACTACAATACATTCTACTCCTAGCTCGGTATTTTGGTGGCGATGCAGTCGACCTGGCCTTCAGACACTCTTCTACGGATGCCAGTGTACACTGAACCATACGTTGAGCTTACATGTGCTTACACGACCATCCCTTTCCTGATGCCTCTCACGTACAACATCCTGCTCATCTTTGTGTGCGGCTTTCTTGGCTACGGTTGCCGTAAGCTCCCAGAGAATTTTAACGAATCTGGATTCATCTTCGTATCAGCTTCGACGACCATCTTCACTTGGGTGGTGTTTCTGCCAACCTACTTCACAGCGGCTTCGTTCAAGAATCAAGCCATCCTGCTCAATCTCTGTCTGTTGCTTAATGCTTTCATAACCGTTGGTTGTCTATTTGCTCCTAAGGTTTACGCACTGTACTGTGTGGATGAAGATAGTCTCAAGTTCACACCCAAGACTGTTTCATCAATCCATGCTACAAAGACCACAATCATCCGAGTGCAGCCAGTCCAAGATGGCTGATCTAGCTTTGGAACGAAAACTACAATGCTTACAATATACATCTAGTACAGTGCAAACATCTCATCAGGAATATTATTGTGCTTCGAATTGCCTTGTTGTTGTTTGAGATTGTCTGTAGAAACAATTCTATGTGCAAATTTGGTATATGATTATTTGAAGATCGGGGCATATATAACAGATAGATAACATGTTAAGTTATCAGTTCATTTTCACTTCATAATAACATAATTATACATATTTAATGGTCCTAATTATGATGTTGACAGTGTCAGAAAATAGCGTTTGGTGCTATCGATTAGCTTGAATTCAGAAGTAAATCGATTCTTCGACTGACTGAGCTTTTAAAATTAAATCTAAATATATATATACAAAGGAATTGATGTGTGATATACAAGATCTAATTGATTGTTTGACTTTAAATGGTTGAATAATAATTATGAATGTTGCATGACTTCTTGCACTTTTTCTTGCCAAGTTAGATAATACCCACCAACAACCAATGACAAACAAATAAGCTGGGTGGCAGGGTGGGATTTTATTAAAAAAACATAAGCTGTTTGTACATCTTTAAATATACATGAATTTTGTTTGTATTGTTCAATTTAATGATCATGCGTATTACTGGACATAAATAGTACTAATCAAATGTATCACAGTTAATGTTGTGTTATGATACGAGGTCGAAATAAATACAAATATGTTGTGTATGCGATTTCTATGCTCATTCATCAGCTCACACCAATAGGTTTAATTATGGATCCACGAAATCATAAGTACGTAATATACATGTGTGAGTATAATTAATATGAAAAAATTCTACCAAATTTTTAAAATTTTCAGTGAATAATCCTTAAAAAATCTTGGTTGTGACTTTAATTATGTTGGATGGACATTTTTTTTTCACTTACTGGTACTTAACCTCTCATTAAAAATCGGCCACACTGGAAAAATATGCTCAATATAATCATACTTCTATTGTGCTATACAATCATAATTCAATCATTTACAAAGAAACGAAGGAATATACCATTGTAGGCCTATCAAATTTTCAGCAGCATAGTTTGGCATAAATTCCATGTCGAACAGTGGAAATACCTTCTAAACCAGATAAAACAGAGGAAAAAGAAGTGAGGATAAGAATTGCCATGACCACAGAATATGTTACTGTATGAATACAATGTACTAGTATGAGAATGAATATGATTATGGATTCAACTTGAACATTGTGATATGATATAGAGCGAAATTGGCTTTCCGTAGATTAAAGAAACAATATTACAATGATGTTTCCATATACGCACCTTGATACAAAAAATAAATCAACTTTTTGCAATTAGTTTTTGAAATCGCAGAAAAAGCAATGAAAAAGCAATATCTGGAATAACTAAACATCAGTAAACGAAATAATAGTACCAACATAATGTATATCGATAGCCAATATACTGAAATAATACGTTAGAGAATTAAAACTACTTCTAGTCAAGGTACTACTTCTTGTCCATTCACTCCTAGCAACCGTAACAACATGGCGGCCGCCGTCGAATGAATTTTGATATTTCCCCGACAATACCTTCTACCGTCTTCAAAACGGGATGACAGTTGTTGCAAACCCAGGCATCAGTTAAGAATATATCATAATTTATTTACATATGACGAAATGTTTGAAAAAACGATAAATACTAGCCGGAAGAGGGCTATATCTGCTCCCGCGGGGAGCAAATCAGCCCGGAGCCGAGGCTCAGTTCAGCGGGTCGAGTTGACAGTCGACGATCGGCCTTATAGCCAAGTGCTTCACAATGGGGTCCGTCCACATGGAGGCTACAGAGGTATGTATGACTGATCATTAGATCATTTGTTATGTATGCCTACATATATTTATATTTGAATTTTTATTTACACTACTATTAGTCTTACTATATAGGCCGAAATGATTATAATCGTGTTTACCTGTTACCGCTTATAGTTATACTCCGTATACAGTAATACACTGGTATAGACGTATGCATTGTACAGATAATGACTATCACTCTCACTCTCACTCTGTGACCAGTGGTGACCACAGGGAGTCTTACCAGTGGGCGATGGATACATGGAATGCCTATGCAGCCTTCTACTAGTATATAATATATATATATAGACAGAAAGCATTCACTGCATTGAGTTTTGTCCATATCTGCTCACTCACTGGTAAGACCCCCTGTGGTGGTGACCCGCCACGACGAAATCAGTCTAAAGTCGCATTGAGCCTAAGAGAGATATATAGGGATAAAACTGCCCGAGACGAAAACTTCCAATTTTTGGGTTTCACTCACTGAATTCTGGTTGATCAACATCTTAAATTCAAAGTGCAACAACAATTATGTGCATTTTTTAATTATAAACTGGTTTATTTTCAATTTTAATTGACCCTCTGTTTGACCTGTAGTGAGTGTAGTCATGAATTATTTAAACAGGGAAAAAGCGTTAATTATATATTGTGGTCGTTTCAAATGCTTAGTATGGGTACATACTCTTTAAGATCAAAACTTTCTATTAAGAGTTTTCACAAGATTCTGTTTTTACTCAAAGATCTTATGCAGAGTAAGTTCAGATATGCTGGTCATATTTTAAGAGGAAGTTCCAGCTTTTTATATTATAATGTAATTTTAGAAGGTGTTATTGAAGGCACCAGAGGCAGGGGCAGGCCATGTAGAATGTTGCTGGATGATATCACTGGCTGGTCCAGGACATCCAGCTATGTGCAAGCTAGGTGCTTAGCTGAAAATAAAGTAGCTTGGAGACGCTTGGTAGCCAACCTTCAAAATGAAGTCGGCACTGATTGATTGAGTTAGGATAAATATGACTATTGTCACTACTTTGTAAAGTTCATTAATGTGACAATTCCTGACTTTATGGGTCAAGTAGTCAGCATTGTTAAAATAGGACAATAAACAAAAATGACTGAAGAGAGATGAACAAAATTGGGCATGTCTGCCTTTAAGGGAATTACCTGTTTAATGCAGTATGAAACATTGAATAGCACCCTTACATGATTTGAGTGTGATGTAGGAAATATATATATTTTTAGTTTGACAACTACCCATGCAAGGTGCATGCATACACTTACTTGATTTGCTCTCTGTGCATAGGTACCAACAAGCACCCCCCTGGGTTGTACTCAGAATACGAAAACCCGTTAGATCAGTTTTCGTTGACACAGCCATTACCATCATCCGCTACACCGTCTGAAACTAGTACCATGCCAACTGCGTGGATGTCGAGCATGTTCAAGGAGAGTTCCCATTCTGAAGAATCCCCGCTCTTCATTCATAAACTGCTGTCTCCAGATAAGGTGATTTCACTATAGATATATAAGATATATGATCATTAATCGTGGATCAAATATACAAGATGAAGAGCTGATTAATGTTTTTTTCTTCTATAGAGCATTCAAAAGGGCAGATCAAGTATGTCGGCACGTCGATCAGCGAATAGCAGTAAAGGGAGCCGATGTTCCAGCAGTGTTCATTACTATCGTCCTGACAGGTGAGGCTGTTTGACCCATGACCTTTCTCATATGCATATTCTTAGGCCACATGACTACCTGAGTGCAACACAACTTTCACCTGATAAAGAAATTTATGGCCGCCAAACTCGAACCACGTGAGATGTCTTAAGCAATTCTATCTTTTTTTGCACTCAAATCTTATTTTCACTCATATGTCTTGAAACAAAAACACAATAATGGCAAGGAAAGATTCTGAATAATTGACTGTTTGAATTGGTGAAGAATAGAAGCGATGGTTAATTGGCAAGCACAGGTTTTTAAATGTGCCAACGCTCTAAATGTGAAGTGGGTTTTTACTCTGAATGTGATCATAAATTCTTCTCATTATCCGTAAGTTACTCAGTTTCACATTTTGTGGCCGAGTTGTCTGACATACATTGCCATCCATTCGGTATCTCGTATAACCACAGTGGAATTTCATACCAATTTCTGTATAACAAGTGAACTACAGTGAAACCCCGCTAACTCGAAAACGAATAACTCGAAGACCCCTCTTCGTCGTAGTGTTTTCAAAGTCCTGACGACTCTCCTATACTTTAATTAGCATTACAGATTGCTCAGATTCCTCAAAAACCGCTTTGTCGAAAAACCCTGTTCCTCGAACATATTTTTAGGTCCCTTGAGCAAAATTGAATCATATTTGTCAAAGTTTTTTTGAGATCAAAGAACCCTTTCGCTAATTGCAATTAGCGCAACTCTGTTTACTGATTTGGACAATCGTTTACAAACAGAGATCAACTCGCATGTTCCCTTCAAGTTTGAGTTAGTGGGGTTTCACTATACAATATATGTTTGGCTTAACTGAATAATTGAATCATTGAATGGTTGAAGAAATATATGTTTGACTGTAGAGTGTTACGTGCGAGAGAGAGGTGTACGTCAGTCCCTGTGAATGCCTACGATGCACGCAAGGAGTTGTTACGCAGTAAGTACGCACGGTCTCTCGTACTCTTCAGCTCCATACTTCCTTGTATTTCAGAATTAGAAAACAGATATCGGAGTGCTCAAGCAAATTCTGCTGGATTCAGTTGGAAAAAGTCAGTGATTCAATTTGTGTTGTCATAGCTCAAATACCTCAGTCATTTAAGGCGCATTTCCTTCAAGTAGAAGCAATAAAAAATTTATTTGGAAGAGAGGTGGTAGCTGAGTAGTTAGCGTGCTTGCCTTGAAATGGCTTGGCCACTGGAGGTTCAAATTAAGCCACCCACCAACCTTGTGTCCTTGGGTGAGGCACTTAGCTCTTGCTTACCTTCGCAGCCACATAAGCCTCTTGATCAGTTGCTTCAAAATTCCAATATGGTGGTATGCATGATAAAGAGCCTTTGGGATTTATCGATAACAGTAGGGGGAAACCCCGGTCCCGGGCCTTCTGTTCTGGCGCCCGTATCATCCGATCAGTTTGGGTAGAGCCGTAAAACTCCATCACGTATCACGTTAACAATTTTGAGGGGGTGTTCGTGGAGTGGGCGTGTAATTGATGTGAAATTGACATTCTTTCAGCCTCTGCCTTAGCGCACTGCACGTATAACCAAGACAGTACGGTATTAGATATTAATTAATTAATAATATTATTAAATGTTTCCATGGTGACGAAAAAAGAAGGATGCAATTTAAAATTTGTCTTGTTTTTGGATAGAATTGTGAATTTATCACATCAGATTGGATTTCTTGAAGTGGAAACTATAAAATATGTATTCCTCTTCTATCAAAGAACATTTGCGGGATGTTTGCGCAGATGTTAGAGCTGCTTTGAATACTTTCTTCTTCACCACGAAAGGTGCTTCGGGGTTTCTTCTTACGAAGGCTTCAAACTTGACCACATGGCACATTTTGGCCGCAACTTGTGCTTTTACAGATGACGTCAGTCTTCATCTTGCATGAATCTGGCTCCAAGGTAAGTATACATGTCACACAATTAGTGATGTTGAGATCGTCGTGGATGATTGGATTGCGGTCGTCCTCTCTGCAATTGATTACCATGAACTGCGTTTTTGACTCATTGATGATCATGTTCTGCAGAATTCTCTCAGGACTCAAATCTTCTTAATTGCACACTGTCTGCTGGTAGCTAAGATGATAGTGTCGTCAATTCATTTTAGTGAGTGCAACCAACCTAAGAAACCGTCCTGAGCACATCTTTCTTTAAAGTTGCGGATGAGGTCATTAACGACGAGGGTAAAAAAAAAACCAAGAGGTTGGAGATTAGCATTCTGGATTCGCATCCTTGCTCTTTCATTCTCTGGATCATCAAGTCTCTGGGCACACAGTCATACGCTTTTGAGAAGTCTACGTAGATGATGTACAATTTCAGACGCTTTGCTTTCACATAGTCAATCAGGAGATGTAGCGACAACAGATGCTCTAAGCAACCTCTTTTCTTCTGGGATCCGGCTTGTTCGTGGTCTGGCATGAACCAACGAGAGAGACGGCGATTAAGGATGACATCATATGCTTTGGCGAGAGAGTCCATTAAAGTAATGCCTCTGTAATTGTCGAATGAATTCTTTGCTCCTTTCTTGAAGAGGGTCACAAGTTTCGTGAATCGCCATATCTCAGGGTAACTTCCACCGAAAAACATTCCTGTGAATAAATGAGCAAGGAAGGTGACTCATGTGACTGGCAGCATCTTTAGAAGACCCGGTGGTATTCCGGATGGACCTCCACTCTTATTTGATTTCATGGCTTCGTCGACTTTGATTGGTTGGATTGGCTCATCAGTGACAGGGAGGTACATTGAGTGATCCTCCTCGGAAAGGTCAATCGGTACAGCATCATCTGGTTTCAGCAGTTTCTCGAAGTGCTCTTTGAAGGCCTCGTCACTTGGGGATTCCTAATCGCTGTTATCTGTGATGTTTCTATTTCAAGCAATCGACTTCCATATTGCTTTAGAGTCATTCTCTTCCAGTAGTCTGTTCCATCTATTCTGAGTTGCATCTGCTACATTATCATCAGCGAGTGGAGCTCTACTTGACCTCATCGCACTGGTGTATAGCATTTCGTTTAAGTCTTCTGCAATCTGATCTGGGCTAAAGGGTTCCAGTGCTGGCGTTTCCACTCCTCTCAATTCTTCAAGTATCATATCTTGGTCGGTTTCATGCATTCGAATGGATTTCCTCTTTTGCGTGACTTCTTTGTTGGCTGATGTTGCTGTTTGTATGCTGTGCAGATTTTCTGCTCTCTTGAGCGTTTCTGTCAGGTCTTCTTGTTGGCTTCTGCATTTCTCTCTGTTGATATTCTGGCTAATAGGTGCATGGTCGGATGGCAGGAGGGGTGTCTGGTGAACTTCGAAACTCGTGATGGCTGAAATGTATTCCGGTGAAATGAAGCAGGTGTCTAATTCAGATATCCACCGTTGACCCTGACGAAAGTGAGTTCTCCTGAATAATCTCGTGAGGCAGAGCTGAGGTTGTTTAGCATGACCATGAAAGGCTGCAGAGCACTCATACATTAACATCCCAACGCGAGGAGAGAGTTTTCTGGACAAAATGTACTGCAACATCAGAAATGCTTACACTGCAGAAGGCATGCCACCCATTGGACGCTCTGATCACATCATGGTTCACCTGCTACCCACCTATGTGAGAAAACTGAAGGCTCAAAAACCCATTTCCAAAACCAATAAAGTTTGGAGTAAGGAATCGGTGGAAGAACTGAATGGGTGCTTTGCATACACTGACTGGGGCATCTTCAAAGACAGCTGCTCAGATCTGAATGAACTAACTGACACCATAACTGAGTATATCAAATTATGTGAAGACAACATCATCCTCAAGAAAACAGTGAAGATATACTCAAACAACCGATCATCGATCACAAACGAACTGATTGAGAAAATACGTCACAAACAACATTTGTGGCATTCTGATGATCACCAAGAAGCAAGAAAAGCACAGAAAGAACTCGACAAAGCCATCGCAAATCGCAAGGAGGAATACAAGCAGAAAATTGAACAACACTTCAAGAACAACAATTTGCGATCAACATGGGAGGGATTCAAAATGATCACAGGCTACAAGAAGAAAACTTCAACTCACAATGAATGGAGCAGTGATGCGGAATGGGCGGAACAACTGAACACATTTCAAGTTCAAGAGAACTTTCATCTCTTCATCAATCATTTCAATTAATTTTTGTGGCTAAACACATCCCTTCGGGCATTAAATGTTTATCTTATCTTATCTTATTATCCATTAATAAAATGCATGCGCTCCAATGCGGTACACAAAACAAAGCATTGTGGACTTACTGTTGATTGCTAACATTAATCTGTCAAAAGACTTATCCCATGTCGGATCTTTGAAGGAATTATGTCATCAAATCAAACTATGGTTTTCAAGTGAGAATTTATATAGTGGATCAACTGGATTTAGTGCTTGTTTAACTCAGATAATCTTCGAATCAATTTATTTAGCAATCTAAATTTATTTATTGAGAAAGATCTCTATCCTATATTTTGGATCCTAGAGCAGCAGAGCGGAAACCCTCTTTGCTGAACGTGAGGAATTATCAGGATGTCTGCTTGAAATTGGGCTTAGGGTTTATGAAAAAATTGAATTACTGAGTTGGCAATTGATCATTGGTTGAATTCCAAAGACGGGACTAAGTTTATTAGTCGCTAGGTAATGTGGTGTGTGAGAGAATTTGAAGGTCACTGCTCTCGGTTGAATCATACTTAACTCGATTTTACTCGGAAGTAACTGTCCTCTCAAATTCTCACTTAATTGTGCAAAATGTACATGCAATTAATAATTTTTTGCTCTAAACTTACACATAAAAGTGCACTGATAGTCAGCAGATCAAGATAAAGTTTTGATGTGTATTTAAGCCAATCAGCCGTTTTATCACCAGATATGAATTGAGAGAGAAATTTGAGAGCAGATTGTTATGATATAAGAAAGTAATATATTCTATAAAACGAATAAAACTGACCCAAGGGTATGTATTTGCTCCAATTCAAAAACAAGAATCTAACCAAACTAAAGGTTTCCATTGTGCTGGAGGAAGAAAAGATGGCAAGAAAAAAGAAAAAAATAGATAAAAAGGGAATGAAAAAGGTGTGTTAAGTTCAAAGGTTACATGATGAGAAACAAATATAACACAGGATTCAAAACTAAATAAATGCAAAGCATCAATCTGCAAATCTTTTATCAGCTGGTGGGAATTATTGACTGACCACAATTTACTGAAGCGTTGAATTAGCGATCAATTTCATCCTCAGCCAAAACCAACGAGGGGAATCCATGCACAGTTTCCTCACTGGCGCCAGATATAACAGGTGAGAAAGTCCTTTGGGAGATGCTTCTTTGATCAATTGAGTGATCTCCATAGAGCACATACAATTGACGCCAAGGGCCTCGATCATGGTGTCTACTTGTCTCGCAACAACCCTCTTGGCTGCTTCACCACGAAGAAAGTCCGTCCATCCAAAGGTACACACTGCCCCTATAACATGGCACTTATCTATCGTGAACCAGTTCATCAATAAGTTTCACAGATTTATCCAAGAGAGCAGAGAAAGCCAACGAAGACCCTAGTAAAGCGGATATTCCTTTTAAATCCCCGGAAAACCCCCCTCCCTCACCCAGGTCATCGGCCTGCACGTGGGACGACAATATCCTCGTACAAGTGGATATTCCACCAGATGACAACAGAAAAGAGAACAAGAACACTTTTGTTGTGCTCAGCGAATCTCTGAATGTCAAAGGTGAGGGTGAGGATGGATTTGGTAATCATTAACGTGATCTCATTTCAGGTTCAAAAATGCTTTCGAGGCCAAGAAGCGCGAGTGCTGCTCATAGTCCTCTGAGTCAACTGAAGATAAAACCGAGACCCAAGTCTGCTTATCCTGCCATCGTTATTGAAGGAGGAAGGAAGTTCTGCTTTGAATCTGACCACGCTGATGTCACTGACGCTGAAGTAGAGAATGGAGGGAAGAAAAAGGAAGAGGAAAAAGAGGAGGGGAAGGAGGACCAGGTACTAAGAAAAATCGACGTACGAGTTGATTTTTTTGTGACTGAGAAAAGTCACGATAGCGAGAGGGAAAATGGGGAAGTTGATGTCATCATTCCACCAAATCAATGAACGATCTCATTCTGCTCTGCTTGCTCTGCTAATTTATGTTGTTTGTTCAATCTCCCTCTTGATTAATGCATGATTGAAATTTGTGGATTTTAATTACCAGTCAGTAATAATTTCCTCATAATATACTGTCTTCCATGATTTATAATGATCTCAATTGTATGCAGTTTACCTCTTGACTTATTTTCATATTTATGTAGTTTCTGAATCTTCAGACAGTTTAGGTTTAGTGTGTTAACAATGCATTGAAATCAGGATTTATGAGATTATCTGTACAATTTACAATTTACAATGTACGTTGTATTTGTTTTATTCATCAGTCATTTTAAAGATGTTTTCGTGCATATCTATGTCATGCTCTGCATAATAATACACAATAGAATTTGAATCTTGAACGTTTATTGTTTGAATACAAATTTTGGGTTCCTGACTGTTGTTTTGTATGAAAGCATGATTTCAGCCTTTTTTATCGTGTGGAATTAGCTCTGCTTTTAATTTATTTATGAACCATACTTGAAACAATGTTCCAACGCCTGCATTGGTAGTCTCACGAGCGGATGTGGTAGGAGTTAATCCTTCAGGGTGGAATGGCGCCATGTTGCACAAACAGTTGTTTGTGCAACATGGTTGCTGTCCTGAAATAAGTCTGTTTGGCAGCACGAGAGCTGCAATGCCAGCGACAGAACTGTCGGAAGAGCCAACTGCGCCGTTGTCATATTACCTCTGCTTTTAATTAATGTATGTACATGTACTAGCTTAGGTTATAAACATGTAGGACATTGTGGGAGAATAACACACGAAAACCAAAAGTGATGGGGTCTCATATTGACGTACAATGTACTGGACCCCGGAGTCGACTGAGCTGAAGCATTTCGACTGACTTGGATAATAATTGACTGACTTGGCGACTTAGTCGATATTTAAAAATCGACTTGGCTTCTCTTAAAAATCGACTTAATTGGCGACTTTAAGTACCCCTCATGCCACGAACTACAATATATGTTAATGCACGAAGCAATATCACACGTATATTGTCCATATACAAGCAAATGACTAAAGCCTAAGAAGTATAAATAGAGCCTAATTACTAGAATGATACGTTTCACTCAATTACTAGTATATCTGCAGAATATACATGCTCCATAGCATTTGTTACTAATGGTATATATAAACAATTCAGATTTGATGATACAAATTTATGTTATGATATATAAAACAACAATTTGCTATACTATAGATACACGTAGCAATGGATACAGTGTTTCAATAAAGGAATCTAGCTGGACTCCACCAATCTCCTCTCCCTTTTCATCGCATTCGTGAGATTCCCCAAAATAAATAAATATAATAAACTCTTCCATTATCGGTGTGAGGTTCAAGCGCTCCCTATATGCCTACTATGTACTACAATAATACATGCATGCATTGTCTAATTAACGAGCAGACGACGCCACAGCACCAGGTCGAAGCGGCCAACTGAGTGTTACACAATGACATGCACGTGTACACATTCTGCCCCAAATATGGAAGAGTCCATATATGATTATTGACCTATATATTTGAGGGGTGCTACCTTTTTGTTTAGATATCTTCATACATGTATATACAACTGCATTTATTTCATTTTTATCTAAATATTTTCGGCGGCGACTTGCGTTTTTTAAATCGGCGACTTAAGGCCTATGATCTGTCACCGACGCGTCGAAGTAACCTGCATCGACGGTCAGGTTCCACGTGCTGTTAATCAAGCATGACCACATTGACACACAGTGCCCTCTCATGCGAGTGAGCATGAGTTCTCGGTCGCTCACAAGTCCTCAACTGCAACCACTTTCAGACTCAATGAATGCTCACATGCATGCTGCATATTTAGCCCCGCCCAAATGTTTATAGTCTTAAACTCGATGCATCGACGGTCGGTGACAGATCATAGGCCATAAGTCGACCCAGTCGAAGTCTTTCATACATGTGTATGCATTCATTGTCAATAATTCCCTGGCCTATAATATATTGTCGGCTCACTTCTCACTTTTCTGTCCGCTCATCTGAAGTCCTGTCATGTCTGTAATTCGAGGGATTTCGACAATCATGTTTCATTTCAAAGGACTTCGTCGTCATGGTGGATTAAGGTATATTTTAACTTCATTTTTGTTGCCAAACATCGAATTCTGAATCTGAAATCTAGAAAATCGGATTACTCAGTTCATTGTCATTAATAATATTATTGTGATGGATCCGTCATCGGGTTGTATAATCAAGGTTAATTAGGAGATCAACAATTAAAACACGACTCAATGAAGGACGACTGTACCAGTTTTCTTTTATGTTTATTAATTATTATTATTTTTTTATTTATTTATTTATTTATTTTTTTAATTATCTGGCAATGCTTGATAACTTGTGACCGGTTTTGCCGTGGACGCTCACAAATTCTCCTCTACTAAAGACCACTATGCCACCAGAGACCTCTCATTACTTATTTTACAAAGTTGGACGAAAAATAATATATGATAATAAATAATATAATGATAATATTATATAAAAAAAGTGTTTAAAAAGTTAATAGTTGTTTTAAATCACTGAATAAAAGTGAGTAACAGCGCATCTCATTGGGTTTTGTTTTTATTTGCTATAGCTGCCAATGTAATAAATGTGATGTACTAATGTATATTAAACACACTTTTTACCGGGACGCCGCTCCGCCCTGGTCACGCTCCTGACCACGCCCCTTAACATGCAAGGTTAATACAATTATTCCTTGGTTGCGTTTTTCTTTCAACTTCAACTTGGACCGTGACGTCAGAACCATAATTATTTTTGGACCAGACATGCATTGCATGAAAAACGCTCCACGAGACTTTAGACGACGTCTCACCCAATTGGCATGTGACAGGAAATGTCTACATTATATTTCTAGCATGCTTAACAAGTTAACAGCCAAAACTCGCGAGACTTTAGTTGAATCTGAAACTGTTCCATAACTTCCAGGTTCTCGGTTGTGACTTTCTTATCGAGTGGGCCGAAACAAGTTGAAGTTGAAAGAAAAACAGCCCCATAGGTATTGTAGGTGGATTATGGGTCACGTGGTTTATGCATATTGTATTCTGTATTTAGTCTGTTTTTGCGTCACAAGAAAGTGTACGCTAATAATTATTACTATTGCACGGCTATTACTTATAATACACTGTTTACTATAATTACTAATATTAAACGTAATAAATTCAGCTATAGACATGTCAACACGATACACTTATGCAGACACTTGTGCACCAAAAGCTGTGGTTATTCCCAAAATGCTCGCGTCAGCACAATAACCAATACAGAAAGGAAATGTTTTGGTGGTTTTGCGTGTATAAATGGTTAAAGAGAGTGTCGGCTCAGTTGTATCCCGTTGCAACAGCGAGATCGTCTTGATTCATCTTATATATATAGCTGCACTGAAATGCTGTTCATCCTGTCTCCTGATAATAATTTAGGATTCCCTCACATTAATTGAGCTCCACAATGCAGGTTGGTTATAAATCTATCGTATTTTCCATTTCAATCACCCGATAATGCTATTTCAGCATCAACAATCTATTTTTCTATTTTTTATTTTATTTTATTATTATTATTATTATTATTATTATTATTATTATTATTATTATTATTATTATTATTATTATTATTATTATTATTATTATTATTATTATTATTATTATTATTATTATTATTATTATTATTATTATTATTATTCTTATTCTTATTCTTTTCATTTTTTTTTTTCACTTCATCAAACCTGTATATTTAAGCATTTTCATTTTCCTGTCCAGTTTTTATAATAAACATTTTTTTTTTCTTTTTTTTTTTTGTTCTTCTCTCTATACATGTATTTTTATTTTTTTGTCAATTATCATCTTCTTTGTTTCTGTTTTTGTTTTGCTTTTTTTTGTAGGTATTGTAAATAGCGTCAGGTTAGATTAAGAATTGTAAATAAATAAGTAGGAATTTTACTCTTAACCGCTGCACATTGCACCTTGCACCTTTTTTTTCGAATTTCTACCACAGACGACACCGAAAGTTAGTTAGTATTAATTTTTCTTCTTTGTTGTAGCATATACCCAAGTCTGGGTCAGCTACCATTTCTCTGTATTATTATCTTTTTTGGAAATAATAAATTATCTTATCTTATCTATCTATCTATCTTATCTATCTATTAATTGATAAGGGTTGAGATTAAAGTGTCCTTGAAGCTTGACATTTCAGCCCCTAGAATACATAAAACTATTCATGGAGATTTCATCATGCCCCTAATCATCCTACTTCCTAGTATGATTAAAGTGTGTGTGTCAAAGATCAATCGGGTCTGCTTAAAACCCTAAAATGACTTGCTTGCCCTAAAATGAGATGTTTGCCCTAAAATGAGATTTTTTAGTTTGCCCTAAAAGGAGTTGTTTGCCCTAAAATGAGAATTTATTTTTGTTTGCCCTAAAATGAGTTGTTTGCCCTAAAGTGACTTGTTTGCCCTAAAATGATATATTTTTTTGGCCATAAAATGACTTGTTTGCCCTAAAATGAGTTGTTTGCCCTAAAATGACATGTTTGCCCTAAAATGATTTGTTTGCCCTGAAATGAGATATATATTTTTTGGCCATAAATTAAATGACATGTGTGCCCTAAAATGACTTGTTTGTTCTAAAATGAGATATTATTGTTTGCCCTAAAATGAGTTTTTTGCCCTAAAATGAGAATTTTTTTTGTTTGCCCTAAAAGGAGTTGTTTGCCCTAAAATGAGAATTTTGTTTGTTTGCCCTAAAGTGACTTGATTGCCCTAAAATGAGTTGTTTGCCCTAAAATGAGATTTGTTTCCCTAAAATGAGTTGTTTGTCCTAAAATGATTTGTTTGCCCTAAAATGAGTTTTTGTTTTTGTTTTTTGTTTTTGTTTTTGCCCTGAAATGACTTACACCAGCCATCTCTGGCTTGAGTGGGTACACCCATTTCGATTGATGCCCTAATTCTTTATATTTTTTTCCAAAGTTGTTTCCCCGAAGTGAAATAAGCATGAAATTACGTACTATTATTACGGCCATCTCTGCGCCCAACATGCGTAGTTGATGCACACACACACAGCCAACATTGAGATCCTAATAATTAATATTTCCACCCAACTTAACCTTTGACATCATAGCAAGAGATTAAACTTTGCGGGGGTGTAAATAGTATTCATAAAAGACGTATCACCGTTTTATTTTTTATAATGGCAATATAAATGTTCAATAATAATCAATGCATTTAATGTGCATTATAAAATATATTATGAAGTGTCATAGACACTTAAGGGCGCATTCGGCTGGACGAAATCAGTTTCGGGTTAATCGAAACCGTCCATTCAACTGGGCGAAACTGAAACCAGTTACCCAGAACTATCGAAACTGATTCGAAGATGGTTTTGATGGTATCGACTGGCATAGCTCCCCAGGGGTAGCGGAGTAGTTTTTACACATACCTGTGTAGTATATAGACTCTGACTACGCTACGGCTTGGGAAGCTACGCGACTGGCAGAAATCAACAAGAGGGCTGCCCTCGAATAATGAAAGTATTACTTCAGAATTATCGGACTACTCATTTAATTATTAACAAATATTTAACCTAAAAGGTTGGGATTGTATGAATATACATGAATATAAGCTATTATGTTATACCAAACGCAGATATGCAAACCATTTCATCACAATTATATATGCTTTGACTCTTGCATTTGATGGAAATGTCGAATGCGCGGGCTACTCGACTCATAACGGTATTAGTTGCAAGATCCAACCCTGGATGGCAATAGGCCTACACATAACGTCTCCAACCTCCCACGAAGATGTTGATTTTGAAAGTAATATTTTGATCAACTGTGTTTCCTCAAATGGAATTCATAACGCAGGCAACATGCGCACAATTGACACAACCGTTGCAAAACCGTTTGTTGGTTTTGTTTGTAGAGGTCATAAGTTTTCATAGTCGTGTTCCACCCAGTGCACCCACCTATCGTTTTTTTTATTTTTTTTTATTTTTTTATTTTATACTCGCTGAACTAAAAAGCTAGAAATACATATAGTAAAAAAAAGCCAATTAACTATTATTTAATTGCTATACATGGACGTCAAATTGTCAATTGAAGGCTGTTCTAGGAATTATTGGACCCCCCCCCTCCCGAGAAAAAAATAAAATAAAAATACAAATAAAATACAAATGAAAAGAAATTCTTTCCAGTCCGACCGAACGTCCTTCGTGAAGCAGCACTCACAATCAGCTTCATCGTCCTCGTCAACGAAAATCTATGATCATCCAGATGTCGTGTTAGTCTTCCAGAATAATCGAGATTCTCTCGTCCCATGCCACCTATGCGTCTTAAAGGACGCCTGCCTATTCTTCCAGGCGATGTTCCGATCCAACATGGTGGAAAGCCTTGCTCTGGAAGTAACTATTGGAGGAATTGATCACCACATAGGATTAATTATCGTGGATTATATTTATTCCGGGGTTGTGAAAATAACAAAGGATAACGCCGAGGACCTACTCAGAGCCAGCGATCAGTTGTTATTGTTTGAACTAAAAACTCTCATCGAAGGTTTTATGTTGAATTACGTCGAAGTAAGCAATTGCATTGGCTTTCTTATTTTCTCCAAAGTGTTCCACCTGCAAAACTTGACGAAAAAGTCGTACGATTGTCTGTTGGATAATTTCTCTGACGTGACAACATCTTCTGAGGAAATTGGACAGTTGCAAGATGATTTGTTGGCAGAGCTGTTGATGGATGATGGATTAAACGTTCCGAATGAAAATTGTGTTTTCGAGTTTGTTACCAAGTGGTACCGGAACGTTCCAGGGCGATCGAGAACCAGCTTCTTGGATATGGTCACTCACGTACGTTTACCTTTTTGCACCGATGAATACTTCAGCAGTATTGTACATGACGAGTTAGTGAAATGTCTTCGAGGCTCTCAGCTCATCCAGGATGCAACAGAACGGCACCGGGTCAACCAGCACATCATCCAGATTCGTCGACCGAGGAGGTCTTATGCTCAGCACTCGTTGGTTATCGGCAATGACACCCGAATCTGGCAACGCGGCAGTGACGTCACTGATGATTGGTATGAGATGGAGGACATCCCGTTCAATTGCAGATATTACAGCGCGTGCAGCACCCCGGATGGGTTCATCGTCACAGGGGGCTGCAACGAGTCCTCTATTGCCCTTGACTGCAAACGTGGGTGCTACTGGTATATCGCCCATGAAAACCACTGGCGGATCCTGCCTCCAATGTCAAAAGGGCGATCAGATCATTCTTCGGTTTACCATAACCACACTCTGTATGTCGTTGGTGGAGATGAGGACCACTCCTTTCAGAGTTTGGATACAAACTCTTTAAAGTGGAGCACTCTGCCATCGATGCCGGATCCGGTTTACAGAGCTCACATGGCGGTATTCAAAGGAAGAATCTTCGTTCTTGGAGGCAAGAGCAGCTACATGAATTTCAGAAGGGAAGTTCACGAGTATTCGTCAGCGGCATGTTCGTGGCAGGAGCGGAAGTCAATGCCGGAAGTGTGCAGCTACGGGGCTGTTGTCGGTTACGGAGAGCACATCTTCGTGGTTGGCGGCCAAGAGAGATGTTGCATGCGTTATGACCCCGAGGTGGATTCCTGGCTTCGTCTGCAGCGGCCCCTGCATGTGCACCGATGGGGTCCCGCGTTGGAGTGGAAGGCGAAGATTGTGGTGTGCGGAGGTTGCAACGCTGATTCGATTGAAGAGTATGACCCACAGTTGGACATGTGGTCAGTGTGGCAACTGACCGTGCCCTATATTAGTGGCATGGTTTTCGCATTGAAAGTTTGATTCCCTGGTTCACATTTTAAATTATATATTATAATTATACGCATAATTTATGGTTGTAATATCACAATAAAATGACTCTTTGTTATACCATTTTTTAACCATAATACATTTTTATTTAATTTTTGAGCAATTGATTTGATTGATTGATTGATTGATTGATTGATTGATTGATTGATTGATTGATTGATTGATTGATTGATTGATTGATTGATTGATTGATTGATTGATTGATTGATTGATTGATTGATTGATTGATTGATTGATTGATTGATTTATTTTGTTCAAACGCGATGTACAATAAAATATAAATAAATTGATAAGAAGTTGATTTGTTTAGATATGTCATTAAAAGCTTTTCGGAAAAAGTGTGTCTTAAGTTTTGATTTATATTCAAGTAGGCGTGATGAGAGGCGAATACTTTGGGGTAGTTCATTCCAAAGAGAAGGAGCAGCAGAACTGAAGCAACGACCACCCACACTTTTTATTTTAGTTTGTATTGCACAGGGCTTATTCGTATATCGGAGGACGATCTCAGACGACGAGTTGGACAATGTACACTGATCAGTTCGTCGATGTACGCAGGTGCTAAGCCATGCAGGGCTTTGTAGGTCATGAGGCAAATCTTGTACTGCACTCTGAATTCGACAGCTGGAGAAGAATTGGCGTGATGTGATCGGTCCTCTTCATTTTCATTTTAATTATTTTTTTAATTATATCCAAACATGTGTCTGGACCAATCAGATGTTCACGCTGCCCACGTCAATGCCACCTGTAATATCAAAACCAACGTCTAATGGCCCGTATAATGACGTAACCATAGGTTAATGAAACTACACATCTAGATTAAACGTAGATTTCATTGGATATCAGCGTCTATAATATTCAGTTTTATCTGCAATCGCTCAATGGGTTCCCTAACACCGCATATTGGGGCCAAATAGGAATGCTATATATGACAAAAATTCTAATAATGGGTTCAATTGGTGAAAAACGCGTTATTTTACTAAGTGGATCGAAGTTTTATCTTTACAGTATTCAGAAAAAGAAATTCTGAAACATACAGCGAGCGTCTGGTCTTGCTCTAAACGCACGCTGAGCCCCGCTGGCAAGCAGCCAGAAATTGAGCTTGACGATCGAACATTAATCTTCAATAATCCAGTTTTACTGAGTATTCGATTTTATCTCTACATTATACATGTATACATGTACAATGATGCATTCATGTCGTTGGTAGCGCTTATATGACGAGGCTGTTAATGTCATGTTCTTTGTTGGAAAAGCGTTCTCCTCAATACAGACTCCTGTTTTTGACACCATCCATTCATAGTTAGTATGGAAAAAAAAGACGATTATTATCCGTTAATTCCCTTCGGCACATTGACCGCTGTTGATTCAGCTAACTAAGGCGTATGCTCTAATTAAGGTGTTGCTGTAAGTGAGGAGGGATTTGCGTGGCTGTGCGATTCCGGAGTCCTGAAAGAGAACACCAATATCTAGTGATCATGTGGAGGTGAATGAATTTTGGGAAGTGAAAATAAGCGTCACTCTAGCCAAGGGTCACAAGGGTCATCGTGAATTGCATCGTGCATATTGTTTACAGTTTAGGGTCTACACAATTGAGTTTTGGTATAGTATTATAAGGAGTAGCTTATCCAAACTATTTGTTTAATAATTGATAAAAAAAAAAACAGGGTCGCACAAATTGGCATTGATGACAAAATTATACCAGAGACAAGCAACTTTATTAATCTAATTGATAATCAAACATTTTTCGTTTGTGTAGTTTAGTGGATGGTTTTGTTTTTCTCTCTGAGAAACAGATATTGTCTTGATTATTCTGCAGATTGATTTATTGATTTATTTGCAATGAAGTATTTTTAATTAATTGCACCCTTTCCATTCGCTTATCCTTCAACTTTTTTGGCAATAATATTGTATAATTTTATGCTATGTGGAATCACATTGTACTTTAATTAGTACCATTAATTATCACGAAAGCACATGATCAGAAGCTAGGAAGAGGCGTCTATAGGGAAAACGCGAAGAATATAAGGAAAGATGCGGGCGGAACAACACGGATACGAAAAGATGTACGCATATATAGAACAGTGTGCTCAAATTGTGACTGCTACGAAATAAATATGCTAAGACCTTCCAAAAATAACTGAAAACATCTTATAGCCAAAAGCCTCTCTATTTTGAAAGCATGCTTGAGCAACGCATGGCGTTCGTGACTTGAGGTTTCAAGTTCCAAGGTTGCGTAATTCTTATTTCTTCGGAAAATCCGATTTCCCGACAAAGAGCATTCGAGTAATTGAACACCAGCAAGAAGGCCGTGTCTCCAAAACGTGTCAATTTCTGATAAAATTAACCATCATAATTAAATAATAAAGTTAGTTACTAGAAATTGTTGATTCAATAATCAGTTTAGTACCTTCGTCAGATAACCTCACATGGTTCGAGATGTTCCGTGTGACGCGGGTCAACGTGTTTGCTTAGAAGACGCTGAATCAACTGCAGAAGCAGACGGTTTCCAAGAAAGGCACCGAGCCCTCGATTTCACATTCACAAGATCACCTCGCTCTCTGATCGTACGTCGTCGTTATGACATAACCCTAAACCCCATCCATGATAACATGACATGATCACGTGATGGGGTTTTACGGCTCCACCCAATTACCATTCGGATGACACGGGCGCCAGAACAGAAGGCCCGGGACCGGGGTTTCTCCCTACTCTTATCGATAAATCCCAAGGGATCTATATCCTGCATACCACCATAGAGAGTAGTACACAGCGCCCGGTCTTGTTACGTAGTTGGGCAGCGCTGCAGAGTCACCGAAGAATTATAATTATAACTCACAATCATAACGTAAACCCCATCCAATATCCTGGTCGCATGTGGCAACCCTTTTATTGCATAAACAATACTTAAACCAGCCAAAGGTGAGTTCGATCGCACTTGGCGTATCTTGTTGAGTGGCAACGAGACGTGAAGAGGAGGAGGAGGCTGCAGCATAAAGGGCGAGACCAACAGCGCTCCGTTCATTATAGGTCCGATGATTGTTCGATGAATATATAAGATCCCTCAACTGGAGAGAGAAGAATGGATTTAATTCTGTAAGGCCACCCATCCCGCATCTTGTGTACAAACTTCATTAGGTAAGGTCTATGTGTTGTGTTTTATTGGTTTGTTGTAATTCTCTGGAGATTCCTTGTTGTTAATTTAAACCATTGAATTCAACCATTTTCGTGGTTTTGCTGTCAGTTGAACATCTTGGTGGTGAAACTGTTAATAATACAATGTTATTCCCACAAACTGAAGTAACACAATACCTGTACCCACAACTTGATCAATCATTGAAACAATAAATTGACATTACAAGAGAAGTTAAACGAACGGAATCCAGAGCCGGGTTGTAACGATTTCGAAATCGACATGCGTGTCAATTTCAGTCTTAAACAGAGAGTAACAGAAAAAAATTCACCCAAACAATAGACGTGTCGATTTCATATTGTGAATGAGTAATGTGTATCCAATCCTCGTCCATTTGCCACTTTGATTTTTGCCATGCCACGTCTAACAGAGGCAGAGCGATCGGGGGCAATTGGAACGCTGTCTATTTTACTCATCCATTTGTTGAAATATGTTTGCTGTCGTATTTTCTTTAATGAAACGAAAAAAATAATATCACTGTGGATAACAGACAAGGCCACTTCACAAAATTAATGTTCCAAATTCTCCCGCTTGCATTTCATGTCTTTAACCATGCACCTATGACTAGAACAACCACACGTACTTTGTATTCAGACCTGCTGTACATGCATAATAAAGCAACAGGTTGGGACACGGTTAAATACTCACATAATAGCTGATTGTTTGATCCCAATTGGAAAACAATCGATTATCTTGGAGGTTGATGGTTTTGACAGATGATGGTTTAATTCTCCCTGAGGTCGAATGCAGCCAAGTACGGCGGAAATGGATAGCAGAGAATCAGCTCATTCCACTAATAGATTGAAATAGTGGATGTCACGTAATATTCTCAAAGACAATGGTGCATTATTCTCGTGAGACATGGGGAATAAAAAGTCACTCCCTTCCCTGGCGCAATTGTAAGACGTACACGATGCTTTGAGCCGTTTTTCGACGTATCCCACGCATAGCATGATAATTAATATCTTTTATCTGGAACGCAGAATCGACGCTGGTCATTGAACTGCCATAAAGAATGCTTGTTCATTGCGCCTGCAAAGTCAGAATTAATTCACGCAGATTGTTGTCTGGAGAGTGCGTCAATATATAGCATTCAATTCGTGCCAAGAACTCTCACATTATAATGGTGATGAACAATGTAACATAATGAACAAAAACTAAGAAAAGAAAAAAAGGTACATTTATATAGTGACATTGTATTACAATGGTTTACCCGCTGGAGCAAATAAAAAATAGAAACAAGTTAATTTCTTCGAAAGATAAATTCATGGAGCTGTATGATGGTATCCGCTCATAAAGCAGCTCAATAATAGCCGAAACATTTGAAAAATCTTCATCGGTTAAACGTAAATCAAATGCTTTCAAAATTTTGTATTTCACCTCTGATTTTCTGAGATCATCAGAATTGATAAAATAATGACACTTATTTAGATAATGTACAATGAAAATACGCGTTTGGAGGGGTTGTACAAAACCTCATAATTATTACGAAGCAAAAATTTCGTGTATACATTAAAAAGAGTAATTTACTAATTCGAGGGCAGAGACCTCTACGGACCAGAAGACGAAACAACTTTATATAATGTAGCCTGCCGAACGCCTTGGATGAATCCAGTAGTATGTAATAGAACTTTGAGTTTGAATACTTATTGACAACCTCTTTAAGGACAACAATGCATTGAGTCGTGTTATATTTCTCTTTGAAACCAAACTGGAAGAGACTCGTGCTTAAAACCTTCGCAAATAATTGAAAGCTTTAAAACACTCACTTTTTTCATGGAATCAGAAAGAGAGACATGGCTCACATTGGAACAGGTGTGATCTCTTCTCAGCCTGGGTTCTGGCCAATTCCGTGGATTTCGTTATAATTAAGGAAATTATTATGTCATGCCATGTAAGGAATGACAAGCCTTATTCAATGAAGAGTTTGTTGACCACATAAGAATCTAATTCTAATGGTTTAATTTGATTCATATAACGGACCTGGGCCGTCACTTGTCCAGGCAAATATTGTATATTTCTTGCACCAGGTATCGGTTTAACCGACTGACTACAATCCTATGCCGACCGTGGGGGTTGAGGTCCCGGGTTCGAGACCCGATCAGGCCACGGCGTTATGATTGTGAATTATGATTGTTAAAATTGTAATTCTTCAGTGACTCTGCAGTGCTGCCCAACTGCGTAACAAGGCCGGGCGCTGTGTACTACTGTCTATGGTGGTATGCAGGATAAAGAACCCTTGGGATTTATCGATAAGAGTAGGGGGAAACCCCGGTCCCGGGCCTTCTGTTCTGGCGCCCGTATCACCCGAACGGGTTGGGTGGAGCCGTAAAACCCTAATCACTCACTCACTCACTTGCACCAGGTCCATTACGTCTGTAGAATGCTTACATAATTTTATTGCTCAACGCTATTATGAGAAATGCTCAATAACTAACTGAAATCATGAGCTGGAGAGACAAATGTATTTGTGCAGACCCGGTATTATTGCTGCTTTCGGTCTTTCTTATTGTAACGCCGTATCCTGAATCACACTGTACAGGTGGAAGTGTAGAAGAATAGCATGATAATTGCAGAGACAAGCGATGGTGCACTGATCTAGGGCTACTACCCTAGTCAAATCATACCGCCGTCGGCATCAGAAATTGCTAGGTGGTCACTCAGGTCGATGAACGAACTTTCTAAGGTGCAATCCGATATACATGTAATTGCCAGAAATGGGCACGCAACACTGATATTGAATTCACGAGAATTAACATCAGGAGCATAGGAAGTTGATATTTCACTTGTTTATATAGTCTCGGTGAAAAGCGCTTTGTTCTCAACTTGCATTCGTCTTTTCAGCCCAACAAACGGATCGTACAAGAGCCTCACTCTGGGAATACGTGGCTGATCCCAGGCCACCAGTTGTGTAAACAAAACAAACTATGACAAACCAAACCTTCCTCCCAATTAATAGATGACAAATTTATCTCAAAGGAATCTGATTTTGTCTCGATCTGAGGAATTCACCTCATCGACTGCCAGGCGCATTGACGCTGCGTAGACGAACGGATGATCAATTTATAAAGCGACTCATTTCTTTTGCACTTATGTGTTTGCCTAATTTATCACTGAATGCCTAATTTATCACTGAATGCCTAATTTATCACTGAATGCCTAATTTATCACTGAATGCCTAATTTTTCACTGAGTTTCAAAGGAGTGAATCTCGTTTACAAAATAGGAAAATACGATAGGAACACTGCTTCATCCTCAGGAATAATCATCTTTACCACGAGCCAAACGGATTGGGTGCTAGTTATACTTCCTGGCTATTTATGTTTTCTTCCCAGCTGATTACACTAGTGTTCCTGGTGAGTGAGATCCGGAAAGGGGAGGTGGAAGTAGGAAGGAAGATAAGAAGGTGTTGTCCCCATGACAGAATGAGTATGTACTCAGATTTCTTTCTATCTTTCTTTGTATTATGCAATATTGAATCGCCATATTCACCAAATATTTCAACACTGATAGCTTTGCAACCTAATTTCCCGTTTGGCCTCCATGTTATCTCTTAGCATTCTATGGCTTCATTAGCAATCTTTAAAACACGATGCAAAGACGCTATCGGATGACGAATCCTTCTTCAGATAAGGCTGAAAATTATACGAGAAAATGAGAAGAAAAAATAAACGTCGACAAAACAGTTGAATCTCCTTGTGCTGGGTCAGTTGGTAATTCTGCCAGGTAAAACGAAGTGCCTAGATTTGCATGGAATGAATCACCTGCTGCTCGGCGTCGGTAATTGGCAGAATAAAAATATTGTATAAAAGTGCAGGCGCCTATCTTAGTAATAATCCCTGCAGTGAGAGTCCCTCACTGTGCCAATTTCTTATTTTTTGCTTAGGATTATGTAACCCTCGTATAATTTTATAACATGACATGATGGGGTTTTACGGCTCCACCCAAACCATTCGGATGATACGGGCGCCAGAACAGAAGACCCGGGACCGGGGTTTTCCCCTCCTCTTATTGATAAATCCCAAGGGTTCTTTATCCTGCATACCACCAAAGACAGTAGTACACAGCGCCCGGCCTTGTTACACAGTTGGGCAGCACTGCAGAGTCACCGAAGAACAACACTTGTAACAGTCGTTCATTGCACTGAACCATTTCATAGATCCTCTTGAATGCAAAATATTTGTTGTCTTGATTGTGATTAAAAGTGCAAATTCCGATCCATTTGCCGACTTCTGATGACATGAGTTACAACACACTGATTCACTTTTATCGTCGTTTGGCAATCAACGTTCACTTTTGCATTTCCTTAGCAAATGACGGTCATTCTGTTTCCTCTAATATATTATTGCGATCCTAAAATAACTGACTATGATGAAAGGATATAATAATATTTGTAATAAAACACTTACTGGCTCTCAAAGGATAACATTTTTGTCAATAATATTATAAGCTGAGTATATCCTGCTCTGATTCGGCAGATCTTAGCTATATCTGAATACATGTTACTTAAAAATAATCATTGAATTCTTGAATGAAAAATCTACCCACACTTGCTTATTAAAGGTTTGGAATTTTGCATCGATAATACTTTTAAATTGGACCACTTTTTGCTCCATGATTATTTGACCAAACGTGTCAACACGAGTTGTGGCAAACAGTTGCTCTCTTAAGACTGAGGCCTTCAACATCATGGTAGACATGTGTTGAAATCAGTGATTATTAGAATGGTTGTCTATATGTTATAACACTGGCTTATAGTTTTCAAATAAAACAGCTGCCTGCATACATGCTTACATCCAGGGTATCACCAGTCACGTTCATGTCAATTGATTTGCGCTCTACGATAATGCATCTACATGAAAAGTTATTGATGCACACGCCCCTTGCTATGTTCGAATTGTAAAATATTGCCAAATGTCAGGAGACCATATCTGGGATTATTATAGATTTTTTTTTTTCATTTTTTTTTTTTTTTCATTTTTTTCATTTTTCAACTATAATAAATATATCGCTTCGTTTGTGTGCTTGTCTGTCTGTCCGTCTGTGCCGAAATTTGTTGGCGCCATAGCTACTTAAATAAACGGCGAATCACACCAGACTACACAGGGGCAAGGACATTTTAGTCCCCCGGGCCATCTAGCTCCCATTGAAATTTTGAGGTCAAAGGTCAAGGTCACAGTGAATTTACAAAGATACAAACGGGGTTGGCCCTAGCTCATTCATTATTTAACGAGATGTACATCAATGCAAAACCCTATTTCGGCGCTATAGGTTGCACTGTTCTTGCGTAATCTTGCATAATAGTAATTACGATATACTCAAAGGCCGACATCTCAGTTGTTATGCAAGCTGTGGCATTGAAATTAACACAGTATTTAGCTAGCGCATACATCTTACTAAAAAAGGAGTTTTAATTAATTACATCGAAGTTCAAGGTCATGGTGGTAATTAAAGCAATTATATAAAATTGATTTTTTTTTTCTAATTTCTTTAATTTTATTATTAGAGTGAAGCGTGCGCTATTTATTGCTCGAAGGAAATGTCCGTTTTCATTACATTTGTTTGTGTTTAGTCGAAAACCATTTCATGCGACATTTTTCAGCCTCATGATCTGAAGATCTTGGTCCAGCTGCAAAATCACTGACTCACATGTAGGATTCCCGAGTGCAAATCCCATCCGGTTCAATATTTTTCATCTTAATAAGCTCAGAAGTGGTGACTCGTTCCACCATCGAATTATCATAAAATTATTACTTATTACTAATAACGTCTATTCACGATAACAAGGGGCTTACGGATACGAAATAGAAGCCCACCATTATTTTTACCGATTCATAGAGCACCAATCCAGATAGACAAATTCCCATTACCTGTTAGTATACTAGTATTTTATAATCATCCTGAATGTTCCTTTTATCAATATTATCATCTGATCATATTTTTAACTGCATGTATACTAGTCAAATATAAACCCCAATTAAAAACAGGCCGGAGTCACTGAATTATTTTTAAACATACGTAATGACTATCTTGCGATTTGCGTTATTTCTCACCTCTCCCTAATTTTGTTCTGGTCTTCCCTTTCCTTCCTCCTTGGAATTTTCCCTAAAAAATTCTATACATCAGCCTTCGACTGACTTCTTGGTATACATTTTTTCGGTTGTTTCTTCGTCGATCGGAGATGCCTATCCCTTTTATTATTCGGGGTAAGTCAATCTAGCCATAAGAATTGGAACCCGTTGTGTGGCGATGTCAATAATTCTCTGGAATATTAGTTATGCAAGTATATTTAATAGGTAATCTGACACAATATACATAAGCATGGCCAAATAACAGGAATGTGATGATCACGCAACACATCCGATTTGAAACACGGAGCTTTGACTGATTACATTAATCTGATTCATCGGCGTTGCTGTTGAGTCGCCGGGTGCGTTGAACTTTTAGATGAGGATCATCATCAGGGAAAGGTATCCATCCAAATCAGACACCAGCAAACTACTATTATTGCCTTAGTGCTATCCTAAAATGATATGTTTATCATATATTTACAATCGAATAATTACACTGTATGTTACAGGAAAGAAAATCATTGAAATGAAAGCCCGGAACCCTTGGTTAGCCAGGGACGAATTCAGGGGTGCAATCTCGTTCCCTATCGGCAGAGCAATTTGCGTAATCCGCCTGCTCTGAAGGACGAACGGCCTTGAGCCTGTCACTAAAGCCCACAGCCCGCAGGGGTCACCGCATCGTGCAATGCACTCTTTTATTTACGCACCGTCCACTCCTTAAAGCCAAGAAGAAAACGAAGGTGCAAGATAGGTAGCCCCTGGGAGATCACGTGGCATTGATTCTGATTAGTAAATATTTTCTCTGGTGTTTGCCTCGCGGATCTTATGCAAGTGTTGATTGACCATCGACTGCTAATGAACCTTTTTAATAATAATATCACCTTTGGTAGGGTTTTATAATTTCGCAGGTCAATTATGCATTTAATTGATTGACTCGAAATGGATTGTGTTATCCGTATGTGGCTCACTTTAATTGTTATCATTATTGATGAAAGAAACGGAATATATAGACAGATCAGTCAGGTGTATAAATATAATGCATTATTCGATAATTATATATCATATTATACGACGCAAATGATAACTTATCATGTGATTAAATTTATTGGATAATTAAATACAAACATGTCCTTATGTGGCAGTAATTAAGAGGGCTAAAAGACTTAAAACCATAGTTCACTTAATTATAAGTTATTACATTTCTTCGGCATGCGGTTTCAATTTTTACATTCCCTGATTATAATTAATTGAATAATAAAACCCTGTCGCACGCAAAACTGTTGTAAGCATTAACTTGACCTCGTTTGATGCATGCGCATTTATAGCATGGCTAATTACAGCACCTTCTCGAAGGCCACGACCACTCGTGGCTTCGGAAATTGAAGGTCTAATTGCAGGAATCGAACTTAACGTTCGAAGAACTCGTTGGAGTGCCCCTCTTCTTTGACACTTATAATTATACAGAGCTTTGAGGTCTCTGAAAGCTTGTAGGTCTCACCCTAGATGCCCAGCCCACTTTCGAGTCCACCAACCCCTCAGTGTAAACTATTCCAATTTGCATCGTCCAGTGCGGCTCCCTTAAAAATAAGAATATTTTATTTATGGCTTCCATGATAAAAACAAAAACGAAATGTAACATATGACTTAAAGTGACATCAATAGATAATCAAATGGCGAGGGGGAGGATTTTTTTGTTTGTGGATGTCTGAGATTGTCAGGATGTGATCGTCCCAGGGCAGCTCCACTTTCTCAATATTTCGACCGTTCCGCTGTTAAAGGCAGAACATTAGTTAATTAGTCTGTACTTACACAAGGCAATGCATTGTTTTCAGACTCATTATAGTTGGCCTCGTCATCAGTTCGTGGGCCTTAACGGTGTCAATTCATGACGAGTAATTCAGTTCTTTATTTCGTCAATTGTTCAGATCGTCCATCTGCGGGTAATTGTACTCGGAGAGTCTTGATGGTGCCACTTCGCACGAGAATTGCAACTTACCTCCGTTTTAATGAACGTGTCCGAAATTTCACTTCAATTCTTCTTCTTCTTCTTTTGCAATGACAATTCATTTTAGAGACCAATATGAGTATCAATATTGTCTTAATTAAATAAAAACCATCAACACATTCAAATTGTGGAGCAAAAATAAAAATAAAAATAATAAAAAACAATAATAATTAAAAGAAAAGAAAAATATATTTTTTGCTTTCCCAAACAAGCCTCTTAGCTATATTCATTTCGTCGTGTTTATTGATTCCTTTTCCATGGACCTTCATTTTCGTCCTTGCTCTCTTCGGAATTCTTGAAAGCGACGCAATAATGAGACCGCCATGTATCTATTTTGGCTCACTGAGCAATCGCGGTGTCTTCTTACCAGTGCGACCAGGGAAAAGAAAGAGAAAAGAGAGAGAAAAAAGACAATTAATACGTCTGTACCCTTCCAACACGTCGAACCTTCATTTGGCTTCAATGCTACATAATTGGGAAGTTTTTCTGAGTACAAGACAATCTTTCAATAATCTGGATGACTTAGTACTGAGTATATCCATCAATGCCAAAGTGTCGTAATTAGCCAATTAATTATTTATTTTAGCACGAATCAGTTAGCACTCATAACAGCTGCACATCGTTCCCACTATAGGTTTCATTGATCGAACACCTGGGGTGTAAACAGTCCCCTATAAATCACCTATAAAGAACGGTAGCCGGAGAGAGGTGAGCACATACCGGGAATGCATCACATGGAAATAATTATACATTAATAATTGTGTATATGACTCAAGTTGTGAACGATCTGAATTTCATTCGTCTCAGCAGCTTAACTTGTTTAAGTTGTTATGAACAAGATTTTTGGATAACAGTGCATAACGAGCTATACGGATACCTGCACATGCATAATATGCAGATTGGATAACATAATTGTTTTACTTTTCGAGGAACCTAATTATTGGAGTACACAACTAATCACAAATCTCTGTACCAGTCTTTAGTAGCTACTAGTTTCATGAATGCTTCGTGCAGTAAGTGCACTAATTCGTTTCTTCGCTTTTTCGACGATTCTACGAAGTTGTATTTATTATAATGTGCATTGTGTCTACACGAATGATCTGCCCACACAACAAACATCGCTTTGTTCCAATCATGTCTTAAAAGTTCCATATTTCTTCCAACAGACAATCGGACTTCCCCTTCAGAAACCATGCAAGTTGTTTACTCGGACGCGTGGCTCTTCATCGCCTCCTTCTTCTCTCTGTTTTATCTCGGTAAGTGATGACGTCACATCCTCTCACAGTATGCCCCCCATTTAACGGTGTCATCATTTTTACGCTTACCTTTGCTCACCTGATTCAAATTCCACAATCATCAACGCTATACCTATACAAAACACAAGAACGTTACGGTCAAATTCAGCGATCAAAGCTTTGACTTTTGTATATCATTTATAGTCTGATACGTTTAACACTATGACATTAATACTGCATACAATAACAGCATAATAGTATGTCACCAGATACTAATAAAATCTCAGCTATGCATTGTGCTCAATCAGCATTACATTGCAATTGACATTGTAAGAAAATCCACAACACGCATCACAAATCGAAGTTATAAGATAGGAGATCGGGGTTTCAGTCCGTTTCCCATGAGATCAGTGTGTGAATAGGGAGCCAGCCACGCGCTCATTAGTTTGTTCAATGTGAGGGGGTTGAAGAGATTAAATGGCGCGTGTTCAGCGCTTCCTCTTGAAGGTCAAGCGCTGCCTTCGTTTGACACAAGCGGGAGGAAAATCAGACTGAATCTCGTCTGATTGGCCGGTGTCATGACGTCCAATTAACTACATCTTTACTGGCTGCCGACGGGGTCTTCTGAACGCTCCTTTGTCTAGAGAGAGATATGGATACTGTATGGTATCGCAGTCGAGCAGGATTTTTATCAAAGAGAACTGTATTATTGTTTTTGCAAATATTTGCCAACTGTTTCCTGTGATAAGCAACCATATGAACAAAATATCACGTAATTACCCGTAACATTGTTTATCTGGGTTGTGAAGTTTTTCTTTCACTACAGGGTCTGGAATCAAGTGTCTCCAATGTACTTCATTGCTGAACAGCAAATGCATAGGTGGTGATCTTCCTGCACTTGACTGTTCCAGGGAATCTCGCTTCTGTATCAAATACGTTGGAATCATCCTCTCAGGTAGGCTCCGGGTCATTTGGTCCAAGTCAATTAAATGCACCCATAGCGTGTTCATACTCTTGCACTGGTAAAGAAATAGAAACATGACAACCTTCTTATTTGTAATACGTAATATCAGAGCACAGAACCAGATGTTGTGCTGGAAGCTGTTTGTGGGAACGACGTGAGCAGACCGTCATTGTATCCCTATTCGCCTCCGGCCGCCAGATCGGGTGTCGGCATTCCTTCGTCGCTCTTCCATCTTTCGTCCCATTCAACGTTGCCTCTCCTCCTGCCCTGGAGGTGCAGCATCCTATGATAATAATATCTACATTATTTCCTTCCTCAGATGTCGTGGTTTTCCGCGAGTGCAATTTGAACCAGATCGCACACAACTGCACGATCAAGATTCTCGAGGGGCAGCGCATCCATGTTTGCTATGAGACCTGCGACACCGATGCCTGTAACGGAGGCTCCGCTCTGCCCCAGTCGCTTCCCTACAACAGCACATCACACTTCTCCAACCAAGCCACCAGCATCGAGAGATTT
Source organism: Capitella teleta (assembly GCA_000328365.1). Taxonomy (NCBI): domain Eukaryota; kingdom Metazoa; phylum Annelida; class Polychaeta; family Capitellidae; genus Capitella; species Capitella teleta. The sequence continues at coordinate 350,457 of KB292092.1, forward strand.
CAATTACTTACGGCCCTCCTGCCCTCGCTGATCACGGTATGGCTCATGTGACCCTGGTGACCTCGTGACCTATGTGACCTGAAATGGCATTTACTTCACCGATGAAGCCGTTTCTGCGTTTTCCTTTTGTGAGATGTGTCGCACGCACAGTCATCATTATAGCTGCTTTTGGAAAGGCTGAAAAAAACCACCATAAACTCGTAAATGTCAGCGGTCTTAACAAAGGGAAGACGTGCACATCTTGTCACGTGACTCCTCTTCGGGAGACATATGAAGATCACATGACAGGTCATATGATAGAGCGGGTAAGGGCGAGATCGATACGTCTTTTTTTTTTCTCTATGTGGTGTCAGAATGGACCCACGTTTCTGTTCCTGCACTACCTTCTCGTCAGCCATGTTACCGTAAATAATCATAACAGCTAGACCAACAAAAACCACAATAACATTCTCATTTGAAACTGTGTCACTTTTCGGAGCTGTTTGACCTCATTTCGTGCAATTATCATCAATGTTTCGTATAATCATAAAGTTGTTTCTTCACTTGCGTCCAGTATTTTCTCTTGCAATCAGCTGTTGGGCTGCGGCTGTGGTTCTCACGATAAAAGCAAATATTGTGTATGTGCCAGCGAATTAGAGATCGGCTCAGACAGCAATGCTTGTGGCGACCTCGATTAGTTTAAGTCCAGAATTACAACGAAAAGATTAACAGGCAGAATACACGAGCTTTGATGTACTTTATAGGTCTTTGTTGTCGGTATATGATCGCAGAACGCAAGCTGGATGCGATTTTCGGTTGGCGTCTGGACGCAGACCTATGATATCACTTCGGACACACTTCTTCGACTCGTGATTGGACAGACCAACTTCCTTCTTCCAATCAGAATCACCAATCAGTCAATACGCTAGCGCACAGGTCAGCCATTATACCAAACGCGGATCTTCTTCTATGTGCCTTGCTTTTGAGCGTTGGCGATCATGGCTAGATACCGCACCCGGTCTCCCACAATATGCAGTGTATTGATGGGCTCTATGCGGATCTGTAAATCATTTTATCACACGTTATGACTATTGCCATCAGAAATAAGGATATATTTACCCTTTTCAAACCAAAATCTACTTCTATTGGTGACGTTTTTCTGTTTTACGAGTCGGGAATGGGAATTGATTTATGTCATTACAGAATTTTTTATGTTATAGTTATCTCAATATCCCAGCAAACACGGAACATTTCCCTAACGTTACCAGCAGGGGTAAAGGGTACTCAGGCCGATGACACCACGAAACACTGCACGCATGGGCGAACTCTAAGCAGGCTGCTGGCTGTTAATTAAGGCGCCTCCTCAAGCTATTTTTAATTTGGTAATGACGATTTTAATGGATTTTCCGGCTTTCCCCTCTCGCGAGATCGTCGCGTGGTTTCCCATTTATGTTTGGTTCAAGAAGCCGAAGAACAACTTTTGCATTCTCTCATCGATTTTTCTGATGTCAGCTTTTCTCACTTTCAACACGAATTCATCAAAACATCTTGATTCATCTAGACGCGCAAGGTATGATATCTGTGTGTCTTATTGTATGAGATCTATCACCATTCATAATTTTAACTCAAACCAGCATTCATGATTTCGCGGGCTTAAAAAAAAAAATTCTATTTTGAAATTATATTCATAATTATTATTATGACAATGAAATAAAGTGGGACCGTGCATACATTATTTATGAAGATCGCTTGTGTTGTAGCCCAATGGATCATCATACATATGAGAGAATATTACTCCTAAAAGTGTATTGGCATGTTAATTACAAAGAGCCTGCTGCGGTGCCCGCCTTTGAGCTGTTATGCAATCGTAGCTTTCTCCACTGCGCGGCTTTCT
>KB292092.1:403037-419900 GCA_000328365.1 Capitella teleta
CAGGTTATTTGTAATTTTATTATTATTATTATTATTATTATTATTATTATTATTATTATTATTATTATTATTATTATTATTATTATTATTATTATTATTATTATTATTATTATTATTATTATTATTATTATTATTATTATTATTATTATTATTATTATTATTATTATTATTATTATTATTATTATTATTATTATTATTATTATTATTATTATTATTATTATACCAATATAGTTATTTTGCACTGGCCGGCAATAGTACAAAATGCGACAATATATTCACATTGAAAGGATGTTTGATACACGAAAAATATCACTTAATAGAATCTAATTGGAAGCCCTTTCCAGTGAAAATAGAATGGGACCCTGTAAATTTTTAGTAATCCAGTATCTGTAAATATTCCCTGATAACGTAATCACTTTCCAACTTAGGGTGCCTAAGCTGATGTGCGTATTATGGGTTTTTCATGCAGTTACACATATTTTGAAATGTAATCTATGGACGTAGATATTTTGTGGAGCTCACACTAAATACATTTATAAATGTGTAATAGTGTCTTTTTGGACACACCCCCTCCCTTTCATGTTCAAAGCGTGTTTTCTATCCATAAGCTACAACGATAAGCAACAACGAACCCACAACGCCATAAATAGTTTGCTTACATGATCACTTGTTCGCCCTTTCAGACATGGTGTGAGATATCACTTATGTCTGTTTCAGGTAATTTAACATGATAGCAAGGTAACGCTTCCTTTAGATCGCGCACTCGTAGAATGACGTTCTTATAAGTAATTATGACGACCAAGGACCAAAAGGTGAGCTGAATAACACTGTTTTAATACTAGTAAATGTACTATTACTGAACAACTGTATGGTATACGAGTAGGCATGCAATTAAACTGAAATGGGTGGAGCCTGAATAGCTCTGTTTGCAATTAATATATTCATTCTAATTACTAACGCGTCTTCGGTATATAGAATCAACGAATGAATTGTTTCTTCAATTAAAAAAAGAGCAATACATTATATTATATTAGATTTATCCATTACATGTTAAAACTTATAGATTAATCAAAAGAAAATCAATGATTTTTCTTTTATCTTAATTACCAGCACATTGGAGCGCATCTGTTAATATTTTTACACGAACAGTGTGAGGTCCATGCATATTATCTGAAAATTTGCAGCAGACTTTACTTCGGATTCGGATATAATGTATATTCAATATCCGAATAACCTGCTGGATTTTCGGATACCAGATGTCAGATTCGGATTTACGCGCACCCCTTATATTTTTATTATCATTTCAATATTTATTGTGATGTTAGTATCTTTATGTAATTTGATTAAAAAAATATATTGTAATTATGTTTATCCTTAAATAGTTCATCTACATCGCTTTTTCTTTAAGTACAAAGATGTCTGTATTGGGGTAATTAATTAAAACATTAACCTCATTTGCTGTGGTTGACAGCAACAACATATTGCAGGCAGAGTGGACAGTAAATCGTGAATATTTATTTGAAAGACATTCGCACTTTGTCTCTGGCATGAAATCGCACAACAATGCAAGGTCGTGTTTCTGTTTACTCTATTCTTGACTGGCCTTGAAGCTGTTGTCTGTTGTCGGAACTTCACTCATATATAATTAGAACGCATATATGGCTCGGGTGGTCGGTCAATATTGAAGCCAGATTTTAGGGGAATATTTTGTTGAATGCAGATAGGTCGCCATCAGAACAGCTCAATGAAAACTGTTCTGGTGCTTTATGCAATATATTCCCTTTAAATTACCAGCCATCGCGAATAGGCGCGTTTATTCTAGTAATTCTATGCTCACTCGTTTGCGAAAAGCGGATGGAGCACACGCCCCTCTGCATATCATTAAACACGGCATGGAAGTTAATTCCACAAAATGTAACCGACGATCATGCTGTAATCCGCGTGTTACATTGCTGGCCACCATGCGACAAGTGCTCTGATCCTATTGGAGACGTTATGATTATAGTTGCAATAGAAGTGTGACAATAATGATCAAGTTAACGTGGACACCATATGATATTAACAAATGGTGTATTAACACAGTGACAACGACATTCAATAATTCACGCTACACAATTAATCATTACAATGGCCACTTGGTGCAGATTAAATATAGCAGTGCTGGCACTCACTGTGCAACTTGGTAATTAGTGTTAAAAAAGTGTTAGCCGAAGTGATAACTATGTATGACAGGAATGAGTTTGTCTGCACTTGCGTTTTAAAGCACATTACTTGGATGAATGTTTTATCCAACATATTCTTCGGCACAATTCAAAATGTTATTGAACATCGATTTACCTTCGATCACATTTCCTCGATTTTAAGGTATGCAGTAATGGCATCAAATACGAAGAGTTTACCACAGGTACATCATGACGTTTTGAAAAATTTATTGTCTGATATTTTCCAACAGAGCTCTGCACTATATTGAAACCGGATATCCGATTTCTCTGTTTGCGCGTTCTATGTTCGACCGAGATTAACAACCCTCGAATGTTGAAGGCAATGATCTCCACTACTACCTAGATTGCTTGTAGGCACGGTGCATTCCGCCATTGCGCGAGGGGCACCGGATAGCTCGGTGGGTTAAACCGCTGACTACAATCCAATGCCGACCGTGGGGGTCGAGGTCCCGGGTTCGAGACCCGATCAGGCCACGGGCGTTATGATTGTGAATTATAATTGTAATCCGTTATAATTGTAATTCTTCGGTGACTCTGCAGTGCTGCCCAACTGCGTAACAAGGCGGGGCGCTGTGTACTACTGTCTATGGTAGCAGAGGCGTAGGAACGTTCCCAGACATTGGGGGGCCCAAATTAAAGGTAATGATAGGGGGACACCTGCGCCGCAAAGCGGCGCAGCCACACTAGGAGGGTCCGGGGGCATGCTCCCCCTGAAAAAATTTTGTTATAAAGAGTGAAAAATCCCTTTTCTGAGCACTTAATTACTAGAATTTAACACATTATCCTAGGCAGATACATGTATGTACATGTATATATATCATTGATCTTTGACCTGCATCAGAGAAATATGGTATGTTAATTTATTCTATCAACTGAAATCGTCTGTGTATCCTCCCACTTATGACCTATAAAGTAATTCAACGAGGTATGGAGAACAAAACCTTAGTTTTATTACAAATAAATTCACGAGTGATGCATATACATTTATACCGAAGATTTATATAATGAGGTTCAATAGCCATGCAGCACACTGCTTGGCATCGTTCAACTTCGTTAATCTGTCCGCTGTCTTCGGCTGAGCCATCTGAGAAATGAGAAATGAACAATTGATGCCATACATAAAATGATATACAACATAATTATCTTAGAAGTATAATTAACGCAACAAGCTAGCTTGCAAAATCTGCTAAAAAAAGTTGAGTTTAAAAAAAGTCTTGCATAAGACATTAAATTTTAATATAGTCTAAAATTACTTCCCAGCATTGATAATACAAACGAATGAATACATGTAATACAATTAGTACATGTGCATATTGATAACCTCTTCGGGCACTGTAGCTGTACGCATTATTTTCAAACAAATGTAAATTATATTCAACATTCAAACATACATGTATATCAATATATATATATAAGTATAATTATATATCTTACCTTACTCTTCCTCGCTGTGGGGTGTTATCAATGAAAACAGAAGAATATAAAAGGAAAATGTCCAACAAGGCACTTGAAAGCAATGAAAACAGAAACATTTTGAATACCAAAAAGCACCTGCTGCTTCACTTTGATTGGGAGAAATCGTCTGCGTTTCGATGGCTCCCTCTGGCTGATCGTCATCATGTTTCCTAAGCATAGCGTAATACGTGAATGATTATGCAACGGTGCACACAAAAGAGATGCACCTTAAATTATAATTGATAATCATTAACACCGCATCTGGAACTGAGATTATACACTGCGTACAACCTTTACATGCAGTGATCGAGGGTCACTGTGACTGGGAGAGAAAGTCACTGTACATGCATGTAGTGGGCGGGGAAATATTCAAAATGATATGTGACATCAAATTTATCCCCAAATCGAAAGCGCCTCTGCGGTGTTTGCTTTATGATTCTAAGTCTTGGGAGAGCTGAGGGGAGAAGGACAAAGGCAGTGTAGCATAGTATCATTAATATGGAACTATCATACAATTGCGTACATACGAATACCAAAAATAATGACTGATTTCTCTAAATGGCTGTGATTTTTTTTTCTGCACATGTAAATTTTTTGGGGGGCCAAAACATACTCAGGCCCCCCCACTCCTAGACTGGGGGGGGGGGGGGCTCGGCAGTTTCTCATTGAGTGTTGCAGAGTTTGCTGGGATAATGAAGGATATTGGATTAAAGTTGGCTGAGCTATCTGTTGACACATGTTGATCTGAGAAAATTAAGACACAGCCTTGAGAATCTTCCCCAACAAACATTTGAATGGTGGCCCGAAGCTGGCCAATTTCGGACACTAAGAGCGGCACGGAAGAGGACAAAAGTAATGCCGACGTTACTACCTTGCACTGCGGCCGTGCAGCAGTCCCGATGCCGAAAACATGGTGGCGTCGACACTGTCCTGCAGAAGCTTAACAGATTATATAATTGTTATCTGCTCTGATCAAACACTGCGGTCGCCGTGATGCAGGACGTCCTCCTTTGAAAAGGCAGTTTACCGGCGTTCATTTTCAAGCAGATTAAAAACATAACCTGGTTAACTCCCATTCATGTTGTTACGTAATGGGTCACGATTGCAATGTTTACATTTCAGGGGCCGATTCCCGAAAGAAACTTAAGTGGTAAAACTAAGTTCAAGAGGAGTTAAGTTGACTAAAACGATTCCAGAAACAAACTTAAGTCCTCTAGACCTTGCAAAACTTAAGTGACCTCTCGACCTGACTTAAATCAAACTTAGTGGATTCAAGATGGCGCCGATCAGAAGACGCCGGATTAATACTATTATGTCAACATCTAGAAGGAGCCTTCTAGACAGGAGTAATGCTCTGGAAGGCGTCATGAAAAATAAAAAATAAATAGAATAAAAAATAAAAATATTAGTAAAAGCGTTATGAAAAAAAAACAACACAAAAAAAAAAACAACAAAAAACGTTATGATTGTAAAGCGGGAAAAAAGCGCACTTGTTGCGTTATGATTAGGAATGAACGACGCTATACACTTGCATTTCGCGTTTGTGATGCTTTCGTTTTCGATAAAGTTCCGGAAAAATCATAAACAGTTCATAAAAGTCATGTTGTAAGGTACGTTTACCACTGATCAGATGTCTCGCCATGTCTTATACATTCTTTGGCAGATAGCCAAATCCGACTTAGGCTACTTAAGTTAAGTTCAGCAAAAATGCGTTTGTGGAATCGACTTAACCTGAAAACTTAACTTAACGCCTTGAGGACTTAACTTAAGTCACAAAGTTAAGTTTCTTTCTGGAATCGGCCCCAGCTCATCAATCTCGACCAGCCTTGTTTACTCAAGTTAAATGCGTTGTAACTTTAAACAATCACTACTATCTGTATATAGCTCTCTCATGGGGATGAGACAAATCCAACACATAAAGCAAAATTCATATGTATACAAATGTTTTTATTAATAAAAATGACGAAGTGAGAAGAACAATCAAAAATTGCTGAAGTCATCCTCTGCGGCGCGCAGCCCCAGCGACCGGCCTTTTTGACATGGTCGATCGCTGCCTCCCTCCGGGACGGTTTGGGGCGCCTCTCAACCATGCCTTCATGGCTTTCTAGACATCCACTTGAGTCGTTGTAAAGGAAGTGGAACGGGAGACACTCTGAAAATAAATTAGCAGATAAACAACACTTATTTCGATGAACTATGTGAGAGTCCCTTATGGCTATTTTTTTCTGCATTCTTCCAACATCGGCATCGAAATGCAAAAAAAAAAAAAAAGAAAAAAAAATAAAATAAAAACTATGCTAAGGATAACTTACCGTTATGAACAAAGAGATGTGTCGTCGATCGCGAAAAAAGATTGTGAAATGTCCATGTTCTCTGAGAAGGCTGACGACAAATTGAGCTGATAAGGAAGTATAAATTAAATGTGCTGCGTTAAACCACGCCAAAGTAGATCCTCACTCCGCAGAATAAAGTAGTTCCGGGCGTGACACTTGCTTTCTTCGTGAAATAAGCGTTTGGATCTATGCATGCTCTGATGAAGTGGCTGAACCATCTTATTAGTTCCCTCTATTATGAAAATGTTAGCATTATATCTGTTATCCGTAAATTTTACACCTCTGGATTATAGCGTGTATTCATGAGCTGCACAAATTATAACTTTCGCGCGTTAAATTCCTCTTGTTACGCGTGGCTTGGTAACTTGTGGAGCAAACGCGAGTTGTTATTTAACTTTGGCGTTAATATTTAGTATTGATGAATTGCACTGTTAATTCAATCATTGTGGATTGCGTTATGATTGGTATTTGAATATTTATTCCGGCATTTCTGGATGGTGTATTACTAATATTCAATATAAAAACACTATAAACTCTTCTCTTTTTTTCTAACTGCGATCACTTTATTCACCAAACACAGCAACTTAGGGATCGAAGAGTGGAATGCCAGTGCGTTATGATCATGTTTAACAATGCTCATTTCATTACAGTACACAAGTACGTTATGATTACACATATTCTCGATAGGATTGTCGGGGCTGCCAACTTGACTTTGTTTTTATTCACTGAACAACATAGTTGTATTAATATACTGTCATATACCTCACACTTCAAATATTAAATACAATGATATGGTTATACAGATCAGATTCATCAGTACGAATAGGTCACCCAGAAGGAAACGAATAAAACATATAATATAATCAATAATCAAGGAGAAAATGCAAATTTGTTTTTCAGGGATTAGAAGGATAGATGCCTCAACAATACAGAATATGTGTGATATATTATAATTTATAATTTATTCATTTGAAAAGCACAGTTTCACGATATAATAAATTAACAATGCGCTCACATCGCATATAAATGATATAATATAATATAATATTATAGGTATATTACTATGTAAGTTAGTGAACCGACTTTGATATTCCCTAATCGCTCGGTGATATTGGTTGAAGAAGCCATAGTAGCATCTAAATCCTAAAGGAGAAAAACCATAAAATTGAAAAATGGGCTCGGCTGAAGATGCGATTTCCGTTGTATCTCAATTCTTGGCGCCTTCAAATACCACGAGAATCTGATCGCGATTTCACTCTTCATCGCGAACAAAGGGCAGTGTCAAATTTATATTATTGAAGTCCAAATACAAATACGCAGATGTTATTGCGTTCGGTTTTACTAAATTTGAAGAATACAAAATTTAGAATATTCTTAGTGCCTTCTGGGCTCATTCAAATGGTTTCTAGGTCGACCTTCTATAATATTTTTGTCACGCCCACACATCGTCTTGAAACGATGGCCAGAGATCTGGATGCAGCTCAGTGCCCTGTGAAATAATATGCCGTGTTTAGTGGAAGGGTGAAGGGAGCGACGGGGAGAGGGTGTTCTTTGCTATGCTAAATAGGGTGGGCTGGATTTTCTGAGACTAGTGATCTGATTTGTGTCTTCAGTTAATTCGTTCAGTAACATTTTAGATCAGATACAATGTATACTACGATAGGCCAACCTCCCTCAGATATTCATTGTATTATTTTTTCAATTTCTTTTTCATTTCTACCAAAGCAAAATATAAATATACATAAGTATGTTCCTGCGTTGTAACTCAGTGAATAAATTCAAGCTTCCAAGTGATTGACGTAACAGTGTAGGTGTAAATTAACAACAAATACGTAACAAACAAATGTTGTTCAGTAATGAGGTCATGTATAAGATATATAACTAAAATAAATCGTCTGTCTTCTGATAAAAAATTGGAAATTTCAAGAAAACTAGATTTGTGTTCTCATTCAAAATAGTTCTGCAGTTTCATTTGTCATATTGTGTACATTTCGTGCGTACACACAAAAGACTACATGCTTCGATATGAACACCAAATTTTCACTTCAATATAGTGTCACCACGTCTCAGATAAAAATAATATCACATCAACACCTATCACACATCACAAGGGATATATACCATTCGGTTCATAACATAAGTATATATTAAAAATATACATAAAATAGTTGATGACGCACCATATTGACTCGTAAGATATATCCAACAAAAATATAGTTTTTTTTTTCTATTGATTATTTTTTTTCCGTTTAAAATTTCATTGGGCAATTTCCGCACTGTTACATACAAATATAACGCTATGTACTCTGTATGATTCCAACAATCACCAAAAACAAAGGTTGTGCCGGGGAAAAGAAGAGGGAAAGAAGAGGAGGAGGACCACGTCGTCTAGGAGGAGGCGGAGGAGGAGGAGCAGATCAAGGGCCGCATCAGGGTGGCCATGTCAACATCTCAGTAGTCCCTATTATCGCTCACCTCAAGTGTGCGCCTCGGCGACTGGGCACTTGAGCATGCAGTGCTGCCTGCTCATTAAAGTGTGCCACTGAGCTACGGGAGAACGCTGACACTGCAACATGCGGTTCCAGTGGGTCACTTCGTACGGCCCGGAGGCGTTCTTCCCCATGACGATTCGACCGATGAACTCGTCCTTGGATTTCGTCTTGTAATCCCAGACGGTGACCACCAGGCTGCAGTAGTTAAGCTGCTCCGATGTGACGTTGAAGCTGAGCGACTCGTTGAACACGGGGTCCATGCTCGTCTTCTTCACTGTCGTCTTCTTGCTTTTCATCGTCTTTCGTCCGTAGCACAACGTCACCTTCACGAACGGATCTGCAGAAAAAGATGGATTCGCATTTCAGTTCTAAAACACGACTGGTTTTAATCGGTCATTTGCTTCATTTATTGGCCAATTGTTAGCGAATTACAGCAAATACATCATCCTCCATTTTTTTTTTTTTTTTTTTTTTTTTTTTTTTTTAAAAGGAAAATACAGTTTGAGATTAAGGATAATCTAAAGTAATATATTAGCTCATGCATGAGCCTGTAAAATTATTCAGTTAGAGCTCTTCGTGCATGCATGTTGAATATGTGCTTTGTGACTGTCTTATGCATTTGATGCGATGAGTATAAATGCCCGAAGCCCATCAATAAAAGTAGTCTTAAAAGCAGCATGGATTGATTGAGTTCTTATCATAGCACATAGGGGCTTGCACGAATCTTTATTTCTAGTGCTTGGCATTGAAATTACAGGAATGCATTTTTTTTTATTTTTTTTTGGTGTGAATTGCATCCCGATATGCGAAGTCACGGAAATACTGCGAATTCATATTACAATAACAATTTAAAATACAGACAGAAATACACCGTCAGATAACTGATCAGACCGAAATGATAATCGCAGTTTGTATTACGTGTAAAATTGTATGATTTACAATTGACATGTGCCCCAAAGATCTCTCTTGGTTTGACATTGAATGCAAGGGCGGAGCGCTGAGGCGGTGACGCCAAAGGAAAAAATCCAATCAGGAGACACACCTGAGGCCTTCATGACGTCAGTCTGCAGGAGTTGCTTGCCCTTGATGATATCCACAGTCAGGCGACCTGCGGTTGGCAGGTAATTCAGTGACAATAAGATCTCACCGAGGTCTGTGTTTTCCTGCAACCGGAACACAACAGGTACTAAGCTGCAATCAGTAATATTTCTTTCGAATGGATTCAATTTTGTTATTTTTATCATTGCCTGAGCTGAGAATATTTTGATCGACAATTGACATGTTGTCCATTACCTTATCACTGGGGAGCAGCGGTTTCCACATGTGACCTCCTTTGATGAGGTTGATGTCCTCCAAGGGCAGATGCACCTTGCCGATGACGCAGTGGTGCGAGTACTTATCGAAGTCCTTGACGGTGATCTCCAGAGTGCGTCGCTGAACCTCCTTGAAAGGGAGTTCAAAGGTGAACACCTCATCCCACTGCGGCGTCTGCGTCTTGCGTTGCACCGTCGTCTGATGCGACGTCTTCTGATCCGGGAGCAGACAGATCTTGGCGTAGGGATATGAGTGCAGCGGTCCTTCACTGGCGGGGCGACTTCCGTCGGTCGCAGTGCACGGCGTTGGCAGGTCACGTGCTCCGATTATGCGGATGATCAGACTACTGGATGGGACGTCGTACTGCATCCCAAAATGTACCTGTCCTAGTTTGAATCTGGCCAATTTCTCTTCGTCTGTGAGGCTCTCTTCTCCGGTCTCGATCGCATCCGGATACATCTCAGGCTTGAGATCTTCTATGCTGATCTCGCTTTCACTCGTGTAGTGCCGACTCAACTTCCTCGGTTGGACATTCTCTCGGTTTGCCGTCCAGAACTCAATCGGCTTCATATCAATTATCGGAGTGGGTCCAGTACGCGCCCGAAATTCTGGGTCTGAGGACAGCGATCCCTTCCTGGAGCTCCCGAAGGAATCCATCCGATCCCAGACACCTGGTGAGCATGGTGGAGCTGAGCATCCGCTGAAGGTACTCCCGATGCTGGTGTGGCTGGCGGTAGAATCCAGGCGCGTGATGGGTTTGTGGGGCAGCACCAGGATGGGTTGGATGTCCGCCTTCTGGATGCGGTGCTCGGGAACCTCGGGCTCCCAGCACTGCTGCCAACAATCCAGGCACCACGTGTTGCCGCAGCACGCCAACCGAACGACTTTAGTCACCAAACCCTCGACCTGAAAGAAGATTGGTATTCATACATACGTGCAATACGATGGAGTAGATATTGTTATGGCTGATCAATATCGTAAAATAAAATCCATATTTTCAGTGGCTTTGGGAGGAGATGCATGCACTATGTGAAATTGACACAATATGACACTCATAGTATACGAATACAAGAGACCTGGAAGGGTGGTATGAGATCTTTGGTTGAATGGCCAGTGACAGGCGGAATCAAACGCGTTTACGGAGAAGGAACAACCAGCCAGGCAACCCTGACCCACACACCTTGCCCTCCTGCATTCGCCCACTCACCTCTGGAGCAACCCGTGTTGCTGTTGGCAGCTGCGATTTACGGCTGCTTTCGCGTTCGTCCCTCGATCATTAGACGAAAAGATTAGGGTTCGCTCGTAATGCTCATTGATGTTTCACGTAGCACACATGTTGCTACGAATGCGTAATTTCTGACGGCTGATATATGTCAATTACACATGCCACTGCATGCATGGAAACATGTGCTTAAGGTATGAGCCACGCCTCACTGACTATGGGATTGTTTAAAGCCATAAATCATAATAGCAAAACAAGTGGTCAACTGGGCGTATACGTGATACCAATTCTACGGTTCATTCACTGGTCACTTCACAGGTGCTCAGATGTGAACGACGCGCACGGATAACTATCCCCAGTCTGCACTACTCCATGCTGCTCGAGATGGCAGAGTCAAGAACCCAAGATTTGGACAGACTGGTGCCACTTGAAGCATGCATGGCCTGAGTTAAGGTGATTTGGTTAATGGCATCCACGATGCTCTTTAAAAAATCTATGTTCTCTCATCAATATAATCGATCACAATCACAAAACATAGCTGAAATCATACAGCTTTTAAAGCGTCTGTTGTCACTCAAATTGCCCTTTAAGTGTAACAATTCGGGTGTTAAGTGGCCATAAAGCATAGTTGAAATGCATGTACCGTATATATAAATATAAATTATATATGGTGTATCATACGTGAGAATTGAAGAAAACAATAAAAGTGCAATAAATATCGCCAGAATTCGTCATTTCAAGAAAGTATTCACCAATGCAATTAAACTCAGGTTTTGCAAGGGAAGCAAATTAAGCAGATAGTTATGTTCATTTGATTTCCTCGAATTCATCCAATGTATCAATTGTGATATCGTCGTGAACCTTTGTTTTCCGACTGGTTGCTATCACAACATATGACGTCATAGCCTTGGAAACCCGAAAAGGCGACCAGCATAGTGATGAGCACAGATGCATAAATCACAAAAGTTAAAGACAATCCACAGAATAGTGTATGTTATCTGTGAGGCAAAATCTGATCCGCCATAAAAATAAAACTAGCACCCATGGTGGCGTACAGGTCTCATAGAGTACGCATACCTGCGGTTAGCTGCGCGTATTCCTCGAAGGCCCCGTTTTTCGGAGTCACGCTCAGCGCCGTTGTTCAACATCATTAGTGCCATTGGCGTCATTGACGTAGAACCCCTGGTGTACAGTGATGACGAAGTCACGAGGAGGGTGCGTGCATCATCAGATTAATCGAATTGGTCAATATTGTGTGCGTTCATCATGCAGTTGATTTATACGATTAGGAAACCACGGTTGCGATGTTTGCATAAGGGAGATGAGCAGAGAGAGGGATGGGGATGGGATCGGAATGTGGTTGGGGAAGGGAGGTGGGTGTATCTTTAGTGGTTTAGCTTTCTGATCATAGTCAACATCATACTATTCTTGTGATATTTGAGCATACATCATTGTGATTTATGGCTCCTATACGAATTTTAATATATACCCTATAATTATTAGAATGAAGTGATATGAAATCTATAATATTGGCAGCAGAAGGTCAGTCGTATCAGTCAGGTCGGCTGGCAGGTTGCAGGCGCTTTTGGGTGATTATATTCACCGCAGCCTAAACACACGACATAAGTAGGGGGTTGGAGGGGGTAAAAACTGAGCCTAGTTACCGATGCACTTTTCATTGCAACTGGAATCTTTCTCAATATTATATGTTTTCGGTGCCAATAGTTAACTCCAATCATCAATTATATGATCCTCATCTACAGTAATTTAACAACAATCAATGCGATTTTCTATCCGATGGTTGTCAGTATGAAGTTGACCCATGTTTTCCTACGAGGGTATACAAGGCGGTCCTACCTTTACATATTTTTTTACATTGCGTGGCAATGTCAATTCTGGTTTAATCCCGAACCAAAGGCGATTTAATTTAACTATACAATCGCCATTTAAGAGGCGGACCACGTGAAAAAATACAAGAAGCATGGGTCAGTGTGCTGTATCCTCATTAGAACACACGATTTACTTCCGAGAACGCTTTATATTTTCTTTGTAAGCACGTGTTGAATCTGTCAATTTCCTTTAATTATCTGACTGGATAAGGTACAGTTAGGCTTAGCGAGGACCCTATCAAATCATACTCATTTTGGCAAATTTAAATAAGTAATCATCAGGTCAATTAGCACTAGTGTAGAGAGCAGTATGTGTTCAAATACACTGTAAGTCTAGATTTATATATACATATGTATCATATATATATATGGGAAGCATCAAAATAATTATATGAGTGTAATTGCACAATCAAGGCGCTATATGCGATGCCGATCAAACGTTTGAAATATGCTGGAGAGATATGCGAAACAAGCCGGAATGTTTCCTTTTGTTGTTGTTGTTGTTCTTGTTGTTGTTGTTGATGATGATGATGATGATGATGATGTCTGAGGGATGAAGGAGTAGTTAAGGTTGTTGCCAGAAATTCAAGCCGGGCTTGGGAGGAGCCCATCAAGATTCTGTCAACAAATTGAACGGCGAATATTACACGCTGTTTTTCTTTATTTAAAAGTTAGAAACGAACAGGTGCATTAATTAATCAGCTTCTCCCTTACTCGGAGCACATAATACACGTAAATGTTGTATCCATTGTGTTTTAAATATCACAACACACAACTGACCACAGTAACCAGTGCTTTCAACAGGTTAATCACAATATAAAAGGCACAAAAACAATGCTAATCTTATGATTGTCTATTTGTCCAAACCTCATTGGCCTTGCTTGTTTCGCTCGTCATGGCGTATATTCCTCAATAAAATCCGCTCTTGCAATCCTCAGCAAAAAGCCTCCATTTTCTCCGTTTTCCCCACCTAAAATTCTCGGCAGCCGAGAAAACAAGAAGCGGTCGCCATTTTGGGAGCTACTTGTTGCGTTGACTCTGTTGCCTACAGCGTCGCCTGAAGGTGGCAGACCGAACTACAACTGACGCACATGAAGGGTACGCCACTGCCAGGTACCCGGCTCAGCACACGCACACACGCTGCGCAGAAGGGACGATCGATGAATGAACTGGGCTAGCAGGGAAGATACATGTACGTAGCGTTATATTTGGAGACAGTCTTAAGATGCAAGTCTCAGGGACATTGACCAAGATGACGATCGCTGTTGTTACTCTACCATAACTCAATGGCTATAAAAGCCGTTGAGATAATTAGACGAGGGATGTTTGGCTTTGGTCATGACAATGTTGTCTCAGCTGCAACACGTGTTTAACGGCCACAAAGGGAGATTAGCCTAATTTATTTTGTAACCGATGTATACATTGGGCATCTTTGCTTTCTACCAAGACATTGATATTCATTTTGATCAAACAGCGTTGTTTGAATTGTGTCTTCGGTCAACAGGGTATTCGTTTAATGTGATGACAATTTGGGCTTATTGTGGTGTTGATTGGGATGTCTCCAGACATTTATAAAACATAATAGGCTCAAATTTCCAATTTTTCTATTTAATGAGCTACGATTGGTAGTTCTTGAATCTCTTAGACAAAACATGGTTGCCAAAATGTTGCACCGTTTTCCTGCCTGCATTTTGCACACACGACATCAATGCTCAGTAATAATATCGAGGAAATATCTCCACATTTGAAATACTGCATCTGGTCCTTCTTCGAGTGTTAGAATAAAGGCTCATGAAGGCAATGGTGGTCAGAGCGAGATGGTTATTGAGGGTTTCTCACAGGTTCGCTAAACAACTCTCAAGGACAGACAGAGGAAACACCTGTTTCACAGCTAAACATCCAGGGAACGAAGGCCTACGATTCAATGGCCTCCTGAACAGCCAAATGGGTGACGTATACATTACTTTATAACTTATTACAAATTATCAAAAATATATAAAAATATAAATTTAAAATACGCTTTTTGTTCTATTTACAAATAATATGCCGTTTTGCGGAATGTTTGACATCTCACGAGTGTGATCACGTGGTCAGTGGTTGGCCTTGGCAACCGATTCCCTGCGGATAACTCATGGTATATCATCATAACTAGATCCGGTTGTGTCTGCGCATGAACACGGGTGCTCAGCTAATGATCGTTCTTATTGGCTCCGATGACGCATTGTCGAGAAGGCTGCACGAGAATCACGCTTGTTTCCATTGCTTTCCAGCATAGAGTCCTCAGAATGTTGACCTTGTTTACAGAGATTGATATGCTCTTTGCGGCTTCACCGCTCATTGATAGACCCCATTTTCCGCTCATTGATAGACCCATGCAGTAACAGAATATGACGACATTGTGAAACTTTGTGAAATCTGATATCTTAGTTCTTATACATGATCAGACAAAATTTTCATTTTCGTCCAATGAGCCAGTTATCCATTATGAAAACAAAAATGTGATATTAGTTTAATTAAAAAATAACCCTGATCAATAATTGAATCACAGCAGCGAATTGGCTGATTATTTTCTTCAACATGAAGTTTTTTCTTTTCACTCGTTCAAGATGCGTTATCGATACTATCGATATCGGGAATAAACGCACCTGTGATAAATCACCTATTTTAATCCACATGCAGCTAGCTATTTTTACTTCACCAGTGTTGTGCGTATTTTCATTCTTATACGACTTTCGTACTTGACCTGTTCGACAAAATCAGTTATCAGAAATGTCCTTTACTTGCTTGGAATTTTGCTACGATTCACACAACGTCAAATTTGAAATTGATTTATTTTGCACACGCACCAACCAGATACGTCCTTCCATAACTCACCGATGTTAGATGCATGTGACCCGAAAGGGAAAATTTGGGTATCCTCTTTGCTAGCAAGATCCTACATCGGTCTAGTGTGGGGTAATCTTCTCTCCTACCCAACCCCTAAGGGCTCAGAGTATGGATGAATATGACAATAATGATTCACCTCAAGATACTCCGATTTAGTATACAGAATTCATTATTCGCAACCTGATTAGGTGTCTGTCTTGCTGGATCAGCGTCGAAGGGGCAACTGATGTCGGAGCGTCGGTAGTTGAGATGAGTCAGATGTCAGTTGTCAAATTTGCCCGTTATATATATCCCTTGGACCGTTTAATTAATGGAGAAACGAGTAGTTGGCCGATGACTAGTTTAAAGAGGACGGTGTCCATCTTGGCTTTTGCTTATTGTTTAGGACAATGGAGGGATGCTCTCGCCGCCAGCTCTGCATGGATATTACATCAGGAATCGCGCGTGCGTTTGACTCGCAAATCTCATTAAGTATGCCAGTGTGAAGCGATGTTGGACCTTATTTGAAGATAAGCTCTTCGTTAAATGCTCCAAAAATTATTCGTGGTATTGAAGCCTTATTACATGCAGTATATGGCAAACACATCAAAGCTATAATTATAAGTTATCATTGGATGACTATGATTATAAGTTATCATTAGTAACAGAGAAAATATTGTTACGACTTTTAAATAGGAAACCAAGATAATTAGTTTGCCTGTATTTATTGATGCAAAGCGTAGATCGATTGTGGATACGATGATTGAGGCTGCATGGAAACTGGCGTCTCTAAGCGAATTATGTACATGTACAATTATTATCTATTTAAACTGAGGAAAAACATCAAAATAATTCTGACATCCTTGTTGATCGACCCACTCTGCAAAATATATACCACAAACTCCACATTTATATAATAAGAGTACAAGTGAATTATGACGACCACAGAACCACAAGTTCATGGAGAAATAGAGATAGAGGATCGAGGTCGAAATCAATAAGTTGCAAAATCTGTGACACAAATAATTGATTGAAAACAAAAGAAGAAAAGAGAGATCAGCACAAACCCGT
>KB292093.1:11917-25870 GCA_000328365.1 Capitella teleta
TTTCCAGACGCTCTTTTAATGTGTTACTTTTAACAGGCAACAAATGATTGTGATGGTTGGGGAGTCGGCACCACAATGTCTGCATTCAGTTTAAGGTTGCATAATCAATGGTAAACTCATTTTGGTTTCAGGATTTTTCGTTCTGAGCACGGGCTGCACGTGTCTGGAATATGGGTCACTTGGGCATGGGAAATGGGTGCGTCATGAGCCAGATTGTTTTGATAGCGATAGGATTCGAATTGTTGGGGTTTGGATTGTAAGGGGTGACTGACTGTATAGCTATGGCTAGTGTACCAGTTCATTCTCTTAACATGAACTGAATGACACCAAAAAATGTGGAGACAAAGAATGCTCACTGCGCCAATATAGCAAAATTAAAGCAGAGATAGCACTGCCAAGCAGGAAGCTGGATTCCCCGCTGAAGTGCTTAGGTTGAAGCCATTGCGTCACATAGGAGATCGTAAAATCGCTTCGCTGCTTGCTTAGTGTACACTTAATAAACAACGAAGGATATAGGATACGTGATGGGGTTTTACGGCTCCACCCAAACCAATCGGATGATACAGGTGCCAGAACAGAAGGCGCTTAGGCCCGGGACCGGGGTTTCCCCCTACTCCTATTGATAAATCCCAAGGGTTCTTTATCCTGCATACCATCATAGACAGTAGTGTACAGTGCCCGGCTTTGTTACGCAGTTGGGCAGCACTGCAGAGTCACCAAAGAATTACAATTATAAAGGATTACAATTATAGTTCACAATCATAACGGTAACGTACGAGTAACCACAGCCTTAATATTTTCCCATGGCTTTTGCTACTGTGCACATTATTTTCGGCTGGCCGTTTGCTGTTGAACGTCAGCCGCAAAATAATTTTGGGCAAAATGTCTTTTATTATTGATTCTCTAATTATCATTGCTTCAGAGGTAAATTTCTAGTTGGCATTCGAGGCATGTTCCTGCTAAGTGAGAATGCGGCTGCAGTATTGCCTTCACAACCCCCACGGTCGCAACAACGATGGCTTATGATGAATACACAATAAAACATAATCATAATGATCATAAAATGATAAATGATTATGATAACGGACAATAATAGTCTCATTTCAAGTTTGGCTGAAGTTCAAAGTTTAGGATGCTATTAGTTGGCGTTCTTTTGCTCGTATTCTCATTGGTGAAGGGGCTATTTGTAACTGATTAGTGACCAAATGATCGGAGGCGCTTAATTCAGGGTAGTGCAATCATACTAGACTGATAGAGGAAGAATAATGAGAGTGGACATGTGATGATCATGTGGGTAAAAGCCTATGGGGGTGATGTCTCATAGCGAATTTTCTTAAGGTTTGAGCACCAGTCCCCGCTTAACATGTGTTTCCTCTATACCTGCCTGAAAAATGCCCAAAAATCACAGTTACCATGGTCTTATCTTTTTACTCCAGAGAGAGACAGCTTAAAAATTTACAGGACACAGAGAAGCAACCATCATTAATATGTTGTGAAAATTTCAAAGCAATATTGCAGAAAATTACAGGTTATTTGACTTTTTGCAAACAATATAAAAAAGGTTTTCATTTTTTAAGCGATTGCTAGCTGTCTCCACACTGAGTCCAAGGAGTGTTTGTTGTGTAATTAAAGTATTAGTTAAGCTCGTGAAATCGTCGGTCACCCCTATTAAGAAAAGCCACCCCGCATCATCACTTCAACGAGCGGCGAGGCGACTGGTGTTCACGCGGCATGTCCACTCTCATTATTCTTCCTTTATGGTATAATGAACTCTTGAACTCCAGTCCCCAGTCCTCTATCGCCTAGCCTTTGCTTTGAGGAGGTGTGAGATAGGGTTGAGGCTGGCTGTTGAGGACCATTACTTCTTCCGCCAGTCCTTCTCAATCTAACGTAATTTATCAAAGGCTGAACATGAATTAGTGTGAGTAGACTGGCTGCCGGGGTTACGTTAATTGCTATAATAGCCGCCATCGGGTTGTTTGCTGGTGTCAGTGGTGAGGTGGTACACAAGAGGAACGGCTGACTGCAATCCTATGCCGACCGTGGGGGTCGAGGTCCTGGGTTCGAGACCCGATCAGGTTACGGGCGTTATGATTGTGAATTATAATTGTAATTCGTTATAATTGTAATTCTTCAGTGACTCTGCAGTGCTGCCCAACTGCGTAACAAGGCCGGGCGCTGTACCCACAATAATTAATTATAATATTTATAGATAGATTTATAGATAGATTAGATAGATAGATAGATTTGTTATACAAGGGTTAGGAGACATACGAAGTTCATAACTGAACGTAACATATGTATGCCACCAAATGAGTAAGAATTGAATGATTATCATGATGGTAATACAATACAAAAATAATACAAACATAGTACAGTAAAGTTATAAAAGTACAAAAGAAATAGAAATTGTTAAAGAAAGTACTGAAAACAGGGTAAACATATAAGTGAGACACAAAACGGTTAAAGAATAAAGAGCGGGGATAGAGCTAAAGGAACTAGGAGGACTAATCAAATAGGAAAGAGAAGAAAAAGTGTAAGAGTAGCTAGGGTGTTTTACATAGGAATAAGATCTTGTAGTTGCCCTACAATAGTTGTTGCTGATTTCGGCAAATGTAGCATGTACTATTATAACAAACATTTGTGTATGTATTGATGTAGTAATTTTTAACATAAGAGGAGAAGCCATGGTAACTATGCGTGGCGATTTTATCTGTTATGATGTTTGGAGTTTGGTTCAGTAGGATGATCAGGCTGTGTCTTAGGGAATGCTTGGCGAATTCATGGTTTACTCTAGCTGATACAGTTGAAGTTGTGCGAGTATGGTAAGAATGAGTGTCCCGGTTGGTGTTGCAGCTAAAGCTGTTGAAGTATAACAGCGACACATTCATTGTGGGTAATGTATTCATGATATAATAAATATACAGTAAGGTACTAATTTAATACAGTAAAATCTCGATGTGTCGAACGTCCGTCTCTCGAATGTCTCCCTGTGTCGAAGTGTTTTCGAAGTCCCGACGATTCTCCTATACTTTACTATTAGCATTAACATCCCTCCCTCGAACGTCTCATTCTCGAATTTATCCTTGTGTCGAAGTGTTTTCTGTGTTCCCGAGACATATTTTCGATCTGTAGCTCGAAGTCGAAAAATTTGATGAGCATATTCTCAGTTTGGTAACTTCAAAGAGAGAGAGACAGTCAGTTGTTTACAAAGCATTAAAACATCCCCGCCTCGACAAAGCAGTCGTCAGTCTTTATCTCTCCTCTGTTTAAGCCACGACCAGAGCTTTGATTGGCTGACTTCAAAGATCAACGGACCGTGGGTCTCAACTAAGCTATAAGGCATTGTTGTTAGTCTAATTGTGATAATCTATGATGAATGACCGACAAAAGACCGCGACCAGAGCTAGGCTGACTCCTAAAATCAATAGACCGTGGATTTCGACTAAGGCATTCTTGTTGGTGTGCTTGTGATGATATTTAATGAATTGTGGACAAAATACCGCACCCATTCGAAGCTAGAGTTCATTAAAGAAATCCAGCCCTAGATCTACACGTTAATAAATATTTGTTAATTAAAAGTTTCAATCTCAATTTCTCCTAATCATTTCTTTGGTCTAGATTTCTTGTCAGTCATGATATCACCGTTCATAGTTTATGAGATCGTAACGCATGCAGTTAATCATAACGTCAGAGCACAGTTTGGAATCATAACGGCCTCGATCTGTTCGTCGAAGTATCCTTGAGTTGAAGTATTTGAGCAAACCCCACGAACTTCGACACATTGAGGTTTTAATGTAGTAAAAGAACTCTTACAATTATGTAGTGGAGAGACAGGAAGCTTATGTGCACTGTGATTCTCTTAAAACATATCAGTGTTTGCAAATTAAGGATAAGGTGATTTTGTTATTAATAATTAGCAAATGCAACTCCAGTGAAACACATGTGATACACTGAATATTACACGTTTTTTTCATTTCAGATCATTTTCTTTGGGGGAGGATGGGTGTTTTTCCTGAAAAAGCTCTTCAGAGATTACGAGGTACCGAATCAATACTCTCATCATCATGCATAACCACTACCCCATGCAGGTGCACCATTGGCTGGTACTTCTCATCTTCTCTGTGACCTTTGCCCTTTCGTGCACTATGTTTGAACTCATAATTTTCGAAATCCTTGGAATCTTAAACTCAAGGTTGGAAGTTGTCACTATCTCCGCTATTTGATTGCGTTACACTAATTTTATCTTTCAGCTCACGATATTTTCATTGGAAGTTGGGTCTCTACGCTATGCTGTTTACTCTGGTTGTCGTTCTTCCTTTCTATATCGCATACTTCATAGTTCACAACATTGGTTTTGGTGAGTGCATAAACTGCATATATTAACGTGTTTTATTTGATCTTATTTTATGTGATTTCAGTGCCGCCTAAGAAGCACATACAAATACTTCTGACGTTTATTTCTTGGGTTGTGTTTTTGTATTTCTTCTGGAAGATCGGAGATCCATTTCCCATCCTGAGCCCCAAACACGGTCAGTCAAAATTCTCACTCCTCTTAAACAATGTAGGATTTGTGAAATCATGAAATGGACATTTGATTTTGGCACCAAATGTATATGATTTTCCATTTCCATCAATCAGTGAAACTATATCTATTTTTTCCATAGCGAAACAATTTGTTGTTAATTTGATCCATTTGCAAGGTTGACTAATAACAGTACAGTAAAACTTCTTTCATGCTCCATTCCTATTAGGGCATCAATATTTGAAACTATTTGAAAGTCCTGACCCAAATTGCATTTAAAACGCTCCCTACATGAGCACCACTCCTCTATTTGCGCCATGCGCCAGTCATTTGCAGTCCTAAGTGAATAGTCAACTCTTCTAAGACAGACAGCCAATCAATCAGCCAATCAATTAATCAAATATAAATACGGCTGACAGAGCCCTATTTTATGCTATTTCTCTGGTGCCATAATTCGCAAATCAGTTTGATACTCACAAGTCATGACAATGTAATCGGTGGCTTCACACTTCGCATCAACATATAATTATACATTGCATTCGATCCATATGTTCTATAGTGATTTGAATTCATAATGCACATTAATATTTCATGAATTTGTGATAGTCAGCAAATGATAAGTGATTAATGAATATATGCAACATTTTGCTTAAAGTCATGGACAGAAATATAGTCAGGCCTTCTTGTTAATCTGCCTGAAGAGATTAATGAGTTCTGAGTGCTATATCAACTGTTATGAATCATAACGTTATCTTGTAATGAGGTTCTGCGGTATGTCAAACCTCTGGATCTGGTAAATTTTGATGTGAAGCTTGAAACAAACAGCGTTGATTAGATAATTGCTATTACGGAGGTCATTTAACTAATGACCTCTAAACAAATGTATGAAGGACCTGCTTTACCTGCTCTAAGCAGGTCAAGCAACCGCCCTGAAATCTGCCCAATCATTTAAAAGTATCTGACCCTGTCATCAGTGACCACTTGTACAAAGAGACCGATGGTCCTAATCAGTCCTGCTGGACCGCTAATCCTGTGCTCCTTAGGCCATTGGCATTTACAGTTATTAATTCAAGCACCGCTTAGCTCAGATGCGCCAATGTATATAATAAATCGCCCGTATCTGCATGAGCAAGAATTGCTTCAAACATTGACTACATGTAGTCACTTTTGTGGACACTCTCAGTGGGTCAGAAATACTTCTAATTAACTGTTGATCATAAGTTATATTGTCCTAGCAGGGTATTTCTAACATTTTGCTTAAAAAAGGATTCAGGAAACGGAAAATTATCAAGTTGTTTTACTTCTCCAACTACATGTATTGCTTTTGATACGTTTGGTAAAGCACAGATGTAGGCCTACATTGTCATTGCAATCTAATAATCTAAAGGGAAGAATAAGTGCAAGGAGTTCGAAACAATTTGTCCTTGCTATGCGAGTAATCTCGAATACATATTACATACATGTACAAATATAATTTTTTTCTTCTTCATTCTAAGAAAAAAATGTCAATGCCTCCTGCTTTTGCAATAACCCCAATTACAAAACTACCATCAGGGATGTTTAGTAGTGTCATTTTACATGACATTGTATGTATCGAACCAACCAACGAACAGGTTTGTAGGGAGTGAATCAATCATAACTTACAGCATTTTCAGCCGAGAATGATATTAAAATTCCACTTCTGTTTTGTTAACAAAAACTATGTTTTCTTTGGAAAGATTTCGGTTGTAAATCGTAGAATATCTGAAGCAAGCAACGCATGGGTGTGATTAGTTTGCACTCGTAAAAGTATCTCCTTGGGACGAATTTAACTAGTTCGTAAAATAAAAAATAAACCCAATAAACCCCTTTGAAATTTCAGAACACTATGTAATTTCAATGTTTTACCCGTATTGTGGAGTTTCTCACTCAGATAATCGCGGCAGTTCTTTATCAATAAAGCCAATCCATAATTAAATAACAAATTCAAATGCTCTCCTGCTGTACGGTAACTGTCCTATTTTACATACCAGCAGCACATATTTGAAAAAATATTTTCTATATTGGCAAACAGCCCTGACTGCAATATTGAATTACATGTGATGCCAAAATTTCAATTCCCTCACCATAATATACTTAATCACCTTGAGTCTCCAATTGTAAGAGAAATCAGAATTGTATGGAATGACAAAATCAAAGAAGCAGTTTAATAAAACAATGTTCATAAAGTTGTTGAGACGAGGCGTTCCCAGACCTCATTGCGGTCGTCCGGATGTTTCTTCTGCACATCTCCGTCTTTCACTTTCAATTGATGATTTTCTTCCAAATGTTTAACGAAAGAATTCACAAAGTTCAGTGGTTGAATGATGCAATAGTTGTGCAGCAGGAACTTTGAAACCAACTTGTACGTCTTCCTGTCCTGCACTCTCTTTATGGTGAGATCCTCGCAGACCCCTGCGTACGGAATCTGATCGATGAAACAGTCCTTGGTGCTGGATGAGCAGATGTAGTATATGAGGTGTATGGAGTGCACGGTGTACATGAGCAGACAGAAGCAGGATGTGAGCAGACTGAGTACCACCACCTGCCACAACAGCTGCATCATGGGAACCACACAACGGATGTTCTCCCTGTTCGGCAAAGTGCAGTGCAGGTCAGTGCTGTCATACTTGGAACAAATCCGGAAGAGCATGAAATCCCAGATGACGAACACAGTCAACATGATGATATCCAGGAGCATCCTTCCCTGGACGAAGAACAGGATCCTGCGGTAGTACGGCAGTTGGTGCCGGGTTATCTGCACAATGTCTCTGGTCAGAGAGCGAAGGTGGTTTGCAGAGGCTTCGATTTCCTTGGCGTCTTCTCTGCTTTCGGTTTTCTCGCCGTATGTCAACCACTGAACTTCCAGCTCTTTTAAGATATCAACACAGGATTTAATGAGAGATTGCACTGAGGCGCGGTAGTTGAGGTTCCAGTAGATGTGCGGAAGCGCGAACACGAAGAAGCGCAGCATGAAATAGACGTACGCCTGCAGCAACCAACTCGGCTCGACCATCGAGAAGACGCTTGGCCAGGAGGTCGTCCAGTGCTCAGATGTGCTGTTGGTCTGCAGCCGACCGTGCTCCCAGCAATACGACGCTATGGTCGCTTGAGGCTGCGGAAAATCCGTCGGCTGAAAACACGAGATCCTGCGAACTAGAACAGAGGAATCAACTTAAATCCCAACATTGGTGCCAGACTCACAGAAGTACTGCTCCACGAATAGCACACTGGCGCACACCATACTGAGCCACCCCATCAGGCGGAAAGACACCGTGTTTACGGGGAGATCAGTGGTGTACGCCGAAGGACTCATGTCGACCAGGTCATTGTTCCCCCTGAGCAGGGACATGACTAGGTTGGAGTAGACTGGGCCCGCCATCTGAAATATGAGATCAATCCGTTAACCCTTCTTCTCGCATGGCCGACCCCTTCACACACTACTGGTATGCTAATGTTATTCTTGGTGGTTTTATTCAGTTATCTTGATGTGAATTTTACGACATATGGGGGGATTCAGGTTAAATCAGGATTGCTTACCTTAATACTTAATAGTACCCGGTCGAAAACGTCAAGATTTCATGCATCTTATACTATGATACATGCTTCTCTTGAGCTGTGGTTTTGCGAGTGTGTATCGATTTATCGCTGATAAACGTCCTCTTGTTTTCGAGATCGGTGTTATTTTGGTAGGTTTTGTTATCAATAATAATAAGGCGCACAGGTGCTTCAATTGATTCGAGTGTCGTCGACCTCTTAAACTGCTTATCTAAATTTCACCTGATATGTTTTTAAATGTTTTTTTTACAATAATATATATTAATTACGTACTAGTAATAACCGTGAAGCAAGAGGCCGATTTACATGAGCACACTGATCTTACCTGGCGTCCATACATGGCTACGGTGATTGGAAATCCACAAAGATCAACGCATATTAATGCAGCGAAGCGACATCTCGATCAGAGCACAGCACCTCCCCAAAAGCCTTTGCTTTTAACGGAGTCTGCATATTAACAGCTGTGCACCGCATATATCGAGCAAAGAAAGGAAAAAAAATCGGCTTTTATGTATAGCACCGAATACGCGTGCAAACAAGCCTCCCGCCACGGAGCTTACCTTATGAAGTACTTAGCGAGACTTTTACGACAGGATAATGCGTTGATTATACCCTCGTATAATGAATGCACTGCTATTTCCAGAAACACTTTTTCCTATAAGGAGTGTGTGTTTTATCAGTGCGTGTTGCGTGCATATCGGCGTGCGTGTCGGGTACTGTAGTCACATGATTATAAGGCAAAGAGGTTATTTTTTTTATAGATTTTTTTTTTTACTGTGACTTGTGAAGTTATGAGATAAAAATACTGCTGATAAATAATTGCTTCAAGTGGAGTTTTATGCATTCTTCCCAATGTTATTCCCTCTTATTTACTCTTATCTTTTCCACTTTTGTCTTTTACGGTTTCCCTTATCATGCCAAGGTTGCGTATAACCGAAGAGCGCACGATGCTTACGTATATCTGTTTAGGGAAAAAAAAAAAAAAAAGCGAATAAAAAGCGCACGTGCTAGCATTTTGTTGATGTCTGCATTGTTATATGCTAAATATTAAAATTATGTACAATTGCATTGCGCGCGTTGGCTGTACTTAGTCGTCCTCAATCAATCACTTTTTTTCCCCTCTTCTCTTGTATTGTTGACAATGGAGTCTGACAGGCGCCGCTCCGTAATGGAGCTATATAAGCCTGCTAATCGCTTGCCGTCACATTTGCCACGATAAATTACTTATAAATGTAGTTTTTTTCCCTCTTGAGTGGGTCCTGTTTCATGTTTGAACAATGGAACTCTAGTTCTCGTTCATATTCATTCATATTGTGAATCTGTAGTACGTGTATATTAGGAAATATCAAGATTATATTACTGTTTTATAATTCTATGATTCAGGCTGTGAAAATAAGTGGATATTTATGTTTAATATATACACGTGTATGACTGCTGTTAGGGGTCGATTGGGTTTATAACTAATTGTTTTATTGTGTTATATGGTCTCAAATGAGGCGCTGCATTTCTGCATCAGTGGTTTCGCAGGTCATCGAGTGCATTGTGTGAAGTCACGCGTGCGGCAAGTTGTGGAACTGGACTGTTAATGAATTACACACTGTGCTATTTGGTGACGCAACCATCGATTGGCGTAAATTGTTAATTCACTAATTGCATCTAGCAGCTAGTTTTTATTTTCTTTCTTTTAGGAAGTTTGGGCAGCTAGCTGTTCAATACTTGCGAAATGCACATTAATTTGAAATTGTGTATGCCAGTGTATGGGTATTTTTAGGGATCTTTCATAGAACATCAGACACATGATAATGATGCGGAATGTCATGGTCTGTGGTTTTGTGGCTGTGCAGACGGAGATTCAGAAAGTGAAATTGTTTGTCATGATTACATACGAATGATACGATGCAGTTCCGGTACAATCTTAGTCGCTGCAAGGCGCTTCGCTTGTTGTGTATCAGCTTTTTACCCCTTGTCCATCATAACGTCCGAAATCATAACGCACTGTATCATAACGTTCCTCGCAGGTATTCTCTCCATTGAGCAGTGCATCGGTCGCATTGGAGTGATTGGCGTGACCATTATGGCCGTGCTCTCAGGGTTTGGAGCGGTCAATTACCCGTACACCAGCATGCACTATTTTGTGCGGTCAGTACTGACCACCCGGGATGATGCGTTTCTAATTTGCGTTCCTCCACAGTCCGATCAGTGATTCTGACATCCAGGCCCACGAACGTCGCTTGATGCAAACCATGGACATGATAGTTATGAAGAAAAAAAGGTGCTCAATCTGTTCATCAATGCACTCATTAACCCCTCTCTCTGCCCAACAGGATAGCCATCGCTGAGCAGGAGAATCGCAAACGAGCGTCCAGTAACCCTGGCAACAGTGGCGGCATCTGGGGGATGGTCAAGAACTTCACTTCGTCTTCCGGACAAGAAAGTATCTTTTCCTGAAAATGTAAATTTCAGGGTTTTTCTTAGCGTTATCCTTCACTGCCTTTTCTGAGATATCCGAGCTTTGCGACAGGACACGATCGCTCTTGAGGAGATGAGTCGACAGTTGTTTTTGGAGAGTGTTGATTTGCATAATGAGCAAGTGAGCTTTTCTTTCATCTGTTAATCAATCCGATTTTATTTTAGAGTGTTGCTCTAATCGTAAGCTGTTTTTTGTTATTTCCAGGAAAGAAAAAAATACTTGAAAACTTTTAAAGGAAAATACTTCAACTTTCTTGGTCATTTCTTCTCCATTTACTGCTGTTGGAAGATTTTCATTGTAAGATCTGAACCACTCTTCCATCGCATGCTCAACTTGCTTCTCTTTCCCAGTCCACGATCAACATAGTTTTTGACCGCGTTGGTAAACTTGACCCAGTGACCAAGGGTATTGAGATTGCGGTCAACTGGCTGGGAATTCAGTTTGATGTGGGTTTTAAAGCACTTTGTATTTGCGTCGTATTTATTTCTGTCTCGTTCAGGTGATGTTCTGGTCTCAGCACATTTCTTTCTGGTTGGTGGGCATCATCATTGTAACGTCCATACGTGGTTTGCTTATCACGCTAACTAAAGTACTCTTCCTCTCAAACTCCTCATTATGTCATCATTGACGAATATCAATTTCAGTTCTTTTATGCGATTGCTAGCAGTAAATCATCTAACGTAATTGTACTCTGCTTGGCTCAACTCATGGTGCGTATCCAATGTGAACACTTCTAATACAATCATTGAATGTTCTTACGCAGGGCATGTACTTTGTGTCATCGGTGCTACTCATGCGCATGAACATGCCATCAGAATACAGGTAAGGGTCAAGGGTCAAATCCAGCATTTGCTCAAAACTTGCGTCCTCATTCGCAGGTCAATCGTGACGGAAGTTCTTGGCGATTTACAGTTCAATTTCTACCATCGCTGGTTTGATGTCATTTTCCTCATCAGTGCATTGGGGTCAATGGGATTTTTGTATATCGCTCACAAGCAGGCGCCAGGCAAAGAATCAAAGGAAACGTTTCCCTCGTACTCATGAGACGTCACTTGGATGTAATTGTTGGTTATTGGATATATTTGCTTTGCTTTGTGTGTCTGTGAAATGGAATCATGTGAAATTGCTGAATAAATACTTATAATCGCCTGCCACAGAGTCAATTTAATTCTGATGTTGATGTATTACTGATTAGATCATAGGCTGAATATTCATTAGTGATTGCACTAACGAATGTGCTGTAATTGACATATATAAATGATTGCACAGGCTGGCTTAGTTTCAAACTGAATTATGTGCTCCTGATAGATATATAGAAGCACACCGAGACAGTAATGGCCAAAAACAAAGAGTGCCTCATTAAAATGAATGCTGCAAACTTCGTTGTGTGTTGTCATTTGATCTAATAGCATGATTGTGAATTATTGGTCGGGTGATCAGTTGGTTCTGTGCATAGCTACAGAAGCAGAGTGTAGCACTCAATCAATTGTGCAATTTATTATTCATCATGGAGGTTTTGAAAATGCATCATTGTTGTACAATTATTCTATGTGGATGTTGTGCAGTTGAACAAAATCACTCAGTGTGCCACCGGAGACCCAGAGGAGATCTCTTGAAGAGATGGGACCATGTAGCTGAAGGCTTTTGCTTCGACCTCTGCCATCGAAATCTGCAAAAAAAAAGAAGTCCGCCATGAAGGGGAAGTGCTAGGGCGACTGACTAACTTTTGACCTGGACGACATTTGGAGGACCTGTCACGTGCCTCCTGGACGTGAACGGCTTCCCGTTCAACGAACTCACGCTCAATTAAGAGCCAACCATCGAGAGACCTCGAAGGATTTCAAACGTTTGAATATGACATCACTTGGAAATGATAGAAGCAGGGAGACAAAATTCACCAATCGAAACATTTCTAAAACGATCAATGTCATAGCGTTGCATACAGAAGAAAATGATACCTGGTAGAGATTGCTCAAAATGTCGTTTCACGCTGAAACGCTCAGTGGACATAAGTGTTGACTGAAAATAGAAACACAAGTCATACACGTTGATCGAGTTTCAAAGGTTTAAAATATTCAATAGACTCTCACCAAATTGCCACTGCATGTAGTTAACACTCTTGTGCTTTGGTTCAAGTTCTGTCCCAGGAACTGAAACAGGAAAAATCCCTCAACATTGACGGTCAATAATATGTACAGGTGTTCAGTTACCTATTCCTTGTCCTATCGAAGGATATCTGATTGAATCGCGTTTTGAAAAGGAAAATCTATAGAAAAAAATTATGTTGTGTTTCTGTCACGAGTGGAGTTCTCTTGCGTCGAGGGACGGTTTCGGGAGATTTGTTTCGGACGCTGCAGACTCTCAGAAAACAAACAGTAATACAATATACTTATAATGTAGATACATGTATATGGGTTGTGATGGATAGTGCCATTGCATGATTACGCCTATAATAGGCCCCACTCTATACGCAGGATGCCAGGCGCCATAAACATTGGGTTGCAATGACAATGGTGACAATCACCATGCATGCAGCTGAGTTCCAAATTATGCAGTCATTTACATTGTATGCGTGTACTATTGTTTTTCATCTTGGCTAGATCTACTGTGCAATCATCGTGAGTCAACCGTGGAGCTTTCTTTGTTCATATATTTGTAGGGATCTGTACGCGACACAGACTATCAAATTACACCATGCCAAGAATTAGAAAACAGCATGGCGCCTCACCATGATTTTGGTTTTGCCATTTGAATGTTCAGCTAAACACACGGTGGTTCTCTGTACAAACATTGATGCCTTTGTGTTTGAATAAACGGAGTTAGCTACGATTACCCGATTCGAGCAAACACAAAACGTCCAACACAATGAGAGAGAGAGAGAGAGAGAGAGAGAGAGAGAGAGAGAGAGAGAGAGAGAGAGAGAGAGAGAGAGAGAGAGAGAGGGAGAGAGGGCGAACGGCCTCTGTGCTGCCTTAGGAAGGCCTCTCTGCCTCTCAGGGGTAGCACAGAGGCCATATGCTAGGGGTAGCAAAGAGGACAGTCCTCTTTGCTACTTTCGCCTAGGGAGACACCTCTTTGCACCCCTATCGTAGTCTTGGCTTCTTTGTCACTTCATGGTGAAATTTACAAAACTCGGAAAAAGTCATCACAGATATTTTAAAATTAAACTATGCTATCATCAATCTCCCCCGTATTTCTCCATTTAAGAATAAAGTTGAATAACACAAGTTATGTTTCCAGTTATTGAAAAGCCTCCATTCATTTGTCAAATTGTGTTTCATGAACTTGTTCACTGACATGAAGTAAATGGCCCATTTATACCAAGTTAGGAGAGCTAGCAGTATCTATAAATTGACCTCTTTGATGCTTCTGAGAATATACC
>KB292093.1:25920-48323 GCA_000328365.1 Capitella teleta
GCCCTCACAATGACATACATGTACAGAGCAATCCGCTGCATGTTAGAAAAGACCACTAAAACATCAACAAAAAACTGCATTGTGCACCTTCTGGCAACATCATATATAGCATACAACTCTGAGTATTTTAGATATAGGGGTTTATGTATTAACAAGAACAAGGAACCATCTTTATTTGACCTCTTTGCTCCCTGAGATGTTCTGATGAATACTCGCTGTTTAGCAATTTATAAAAAGAGCCTGGTAGCCATTGGATCATAATATACATGAAATAGGGGTATTAATCATTAAAACCAATTCCCGGATGAGAAGCATGTCTGATGCAATGGAATCTGAAAGATATTTATTCAGGCTGTAAAGAGGTCATTCAAGGGATATTGCCATATATCATAAAACATTATTGGTAATTTTTTCCCAATTATTTGTTAATTTATCAGACTTGCAGGGTTTAGGATCAAAGAACTTTGATGTATTGTCATATTGATACACTTTTCAACTCACACAAGTTTCAATTATCAATTCTAGGATATAAAAACAATACAAATACAATAAAATAAAATGAAATTTAGAAAATAACACCTAAATGTATTTACAAGGGTTGTTTGTCACTGGATGAATTTATTTTCCTCTTTAAAAACTATTACAAAAAGATATGTGGGAACTTTAACACAAATATTCATTAAAATGAAAGTTTATCATTCGGGCTATGTGTATTCAAGTGTCCTGAATGTGAAAATGTTGTTTATTTTAAATTTCAGCCACTAATTACCATTTTAAACAGCATTAACAAAAAAGGTGAACGAGCGTGGCCTCTTTGCTTCTTATGTTGTAATGCCTGTTAATTGCTCTAAATTAGCCAAGATGACGTGAATGTGTAATTGTTAAGAGAGGCTTGCCATTGATGTACGTGCGTGAAATGAAGCTGTTGTTTTATATCAACAAATGACCTCAGAAATCAATGCATTGTTTATGACCTCTTTTCTACCTAGTCTAACCCTAGCGAGGGTTGAGTCTGGGAAATTCACAAAATTACCATAAAAACTGACAATACAGCGTTCCTACTCATTCATGTATTAGAGATAATGTCAATGCAGCTTCTCCTTTTATTTGGTGAAAAAAGAATGAACGATGTCGAAAATATGATCATTTTTTGCTATGTGGTACTTTGAAATTTTGAACAGAAAGATCACACTGAAATCGCGAGACAAATGCATTTCGATGCTTACCCCAACCATGATATTTTACAATTCTCGAAACTTCTCAAAGTAAAAAGTAGCGGAGACTCGAGATAGGTAAAGGTGAATAGTCTGCTATGATGGGTGATTGATTAAGCAACTAATTAACTACAATTAAGCAAAATATCATCCAATTCACCGTCATACACATTTATAAGTAACAAAGAAGCCATTCTCCCGAATTTAAACATCCGTAACTTGATTTTTCGAGAAAGATTAAACCTTAATGTGGTACATGCTGATTATGCACGTACAGATATGCATGTTTGGACAGGTATTTTCAAATTAACACCAATATAGCCCGTTCACCCAAGCCAGGTCGAAAAGAGGTCTCCCCAGAGAGAGAGAGAGAGAGAGAGAGAGAGAGAGAGAGAGAGAGAGAGAGAGAGAGCCAGGGCGAATGTCTTGTTTGTTACTTATATTAGCCATATTACATGTAATTAATATGTATTTAAAATCGGGCGAAATGGCATTCGGGCGAGATGACCTGGGGCGAGATATGGCATTCGGGCGATCGAAATAACCAGTTAATTCCCGCTATTTTTCCTTAATTTTATGTTATGGTGTATTGTAATTAATTTGTGCGATAGTTTTGTATCAAGTTGTCCTTGTATGCAAGTTTGAATTGTTTCAGTGTTAATGGTTTTATGCCAGCAGGTATTGAGTTCCAAATTTTTACTCCAGAATATTTCATACTTTTTTGTGTTGATTTAAGGTTGAATCTGGGAAGAAAGAGGTTATTTGAATTCCGTGTGTTAATGCGGTGATTATTATGGTTACTGGTGAAAAAAAGTAGAAAATATAGCAGGTGGCAGTTGGTTTTGTTGTTGGTGTACAAAAGTGCCAATAAAGAGTTTATGTACATCCTCGCAATTAAGAATTTTTAGATCAGAGTAAAGCTGGTTAGTAGGGAATCTGCGATCCTTTTTATACAGATTACAGAATCTTTAGGACTTTGTTTTGGGCTATTCGAAGCATCTTCATAAATGATGGGTCACAAGCGCCATAAATTTCGATGCCATTTTTAATGTGTTGGAAAACATATGCATAGTAAATCATACTTATGTGGTTTACATCAATATACTGGGCTATGTTATAGAAGGCTGCTGTCAGTGTATTGGTTACTTTGTTGATATGAGCCTTTCAGTTGAGCTTTTCATTGAGATGGATGCCAAGGTATTTTGTTACACTGACTTCTTCAATTGGTTTATTATTTAGGTTAAGTTTAATGCAGGTTTTCTTCTTTGAGTTGCTGAAAAGAGTGAAGCAAGTTTTGTCTGTATTTAATGTTAGTTTATTGTCATCGAACCAGTTTTGGAGTTTGTTCAATGACTTATTAGCGTTTGTTAGCAGATTAGGAAGCGATTTGTCAGAGAGAAAAAAGTTTGTATCGTCAACAAATAATCGTAATTTACCTTGATTAAGACATTCTGCTATGTCATTGACGTAAATTAAAAATAGTATTGGGCCCAGCACTGATCCCTGCGGAACTCCAATATTAACAGGGCATTCACTTGAGTATTCTCCATATATGAAGTTTTTTTTTAGTTCGATTTTGCAGGTAGCTTTTAAACTGTTTGTTGACATGGCCACGTATGCCATAGTGATCAAGTTTATCAATTAGGATTGAATGGTTTACGCAATCAAAGGCTATTGACAGGTCAAGGTATAAGCCAAGTACACGTGTTTGTTTATCTAGCTTTTCTCTTATGTTGTCTACAATTTCTATAATAGCGTGAGTTGTTGAGTGATTATTGCGAAACCCAAATTAATAGTCATACAGGATGTTATGTTGAGCTAAAAATGAGTGAAGTCTTTTTTGAATAAGTTTCTCAAGGAGTTTATCAAAAATACTTAACAAGCTAATTGGTCTATAGTTTCCTGGTAGTGAGCGTTCCTTCTTTTTATAGATAGGGATGACTTGACTGCTTTTAAGTTTATCTGGCACTTGAGCTTGGTTCATTGACTGGTTGAATATGTGAGCAAGGGGTTTGATGATGTGGAGGGGGGGGGGTGGCAATTTTTATGCTTCTAGCGTGAATTCCATGAGGGCCAGCAGCTTTGTCTGGGTTCAGGGCTTTGATGAGTTTGAGGACTTCTTCTTCTGTTGTTGGAGAGAGATACATGGTATTGGGATACTGACCCTTAAGGTATCTTGCATAATTACGGTTGTTGGTACATGAAGATGGGTTGTTGGCATTAGCTAGTTTTTCTCCAATGGTAGCAAAATAGGAGTTCATTTCGTTTGATATTTCTGGGTTATCAGTCAGGATTTTACCATTCATGTTAAGTTTGGTGATCTTGGTTTTTGCTTTTTGCTTTTATGTTCCCATTAGCTCTGCATAAATTTTCCAGATGTCTTGCACCTTCGATTTATGTGTATTTAATTTATCAGTGTAATAAGAGGTTTTAGCTTTTTTTATTACTTCAGTCAGTTTATTTTTGTATTTATTGTAGGCATATTCAGTTGCTGGGTTGTCATTTGAGAGTTGTTTTTTGAAGAGGCGATTTTTTTTTACCTAATGCTTACTTTGATTGCAGAGGTTATACATGTTTTGCTTTTACCACTAGAGCAGGATTGTTTCACACGGGGAAAGCTTTCATTACAAATTCTTAACAGAGTTTCAATAAATTCATTATAGCTTGTGTTAACCTCTTGGCTATGAATAACGCTATCCCAGTTGACGTCAGCTAGTGAGGTTTGGAATCTTGTTTATATTACGTTCAGAGAAGATTCGTATAAAAGGTCTATCTTTGGTTACTTTTATGTCTGGTTCACCTTTCAGGAGAATAAAGTTGGGTAGGTGGTCAGAGAGATCGAAGAAAAGGTTTCCGCTAGCACTGTTTGTTTTCATTAGGCCAATAGGCCTGTAGAGATTGATATGGTCTATTAGAGTTAATGTTTGGTCAGTTATTCTGGTGGGCAAGGTTATTGTCGGAATAAAGTTGTGAGTTAAAAGAGTGTCAGTGTAGGATTTTACTCCTGAAGCATCTGTGTTTAGTAAGTAGTTTATATTGAGGTCACCGCAAATCACACTCATTTTTTTTCCAGTAATTATAGTTTCAAGGTTGGACTCAAGTGCAGTGTTGAGTGTCTCAACTTCTGTTTTTGGGTGTTTATAGATTACCCCAATGATCGTGTTGTTTATTTGTAGCCATAGATCTTCAGTATGAGAGATATTTAATCTTAAGTCGTTTCTTTCCATTATAGAGATA
Source organism: Capitella teleta (assembly GCA_000328365.1). Taxonomy (NCBI): domain Eukaryota; kingdom Metazoa; phylum Annelida; class Polychaeta; family Capitellidae; genus Capitella; species Capitella teleta. The sequence goes on from KB292093.1 coordinate 30,372, forward strand.
CATTTTCCTTGTTTTACAAAAACTGCTTGTTGTTTGGGGTTTGATGGTAAAAGTTATAGCTATTGAAGGTTTTGTTGACAAGATTAGCATTGTTTACTTCTGCTTCAGTTATTGCAATAATGTCGAATTTGATCTTGAGATTAGAGAGGTGTCCTTTGAGTATGCCGTAGTTCTTAGCAGAGGATTGCAGGTTAATGTGGAGAAGGGAAAGCGAGGGATTTAAATCTGTTGCTAGTGCATTGAAGGATTCATCGTCGTAGTATTGACAGCTTGTTGAGTCGAAGACTTGATGTGGGATAGTACTGACTACTAGTAGTTTATTGTAGAGAGGATTGTTTTTTAAGTATTCAGTATATTTTTTCTTAGAAGGCATGAAGTCTTGATGTAGCTGGAGATTTGATAGTTGGGCAAATGGAAACGCTTTCATTTTTTGAGTCATTTTAAATAGCTATGGTTTCTATGTTTAGCTATTGGATTTAGCTTAGGTTTTAACTGGCTGGCACTTAGGTCCGAGTGGGGATCATACTTGGCAATAAGGACGGTTGGGTTAAAAGATGAGATAGATTCGTGGGCTAATAAGGGGCAACATGAGGGGCATGGACTAGTTTGAGTAAATGCATAGGAGGAGGAACACATAAACATAGTAATACTGCAAGATGAGAGGAGGGGGGGGGGGGAAGAAGTAAAACAAGAGTAAGCTTACAGGGGCACTAAAAAGAACGAAGGAAATATATCAGTATATACTTGGAAAGTTACTAAACAGTAAAGCTGCATTCTTTAGAGCATATCGTTAATGTCGATGTCATCAATGTTGATGTCTTGACCGTAGAAGTGTCTGACAAGGTCGTCAGCGCAGTTTCTTGGAAGGTAGTATGAGCCATCTCCATGTTTCAAGGTAATGTATGGCCATATTCTGGAGTAGATGACTTTCGCTGCTTTTTTTCTGTTCCGGTGTAAGGTTTCTTCTATGGCCAAGGATTTCTCTTCGTAGATTTTTTTAGGATGGGTGGGACATCCTGGCTGATAGAGATGTTGTCTTCCTTTTTTCAAGTTCTTGGCACTCAAGAGCCACATGTTCTTGGAATTTAAGTTGCCAAATTTCACAATGATGCTTACTTCTGAGGTTTTTATTTTCCGTTTCGGCTCTCTGGAGCTGTTCCTCCAGATCGCTCACCTTCTCATCCCGCTTGCGGAATGCTGCTGAAACAGTATCCTTCAGGTCATTCACTGTCTTTTGCAGGCTTTCTGTTGCTTCGGCGACAGATTTTTTCACCGTTTCTTGAGCGAGGTTTCATCCATGTTGTAATGATAATTGGTGACAATTTCCTCTATTATCGCTCACCTCGAGGATCGATGAGTGTGTGTGTGATTGGGGTTTTACGGCTCCACCCAAACCAATCGGATGATACGGGCGCCAGAACAGAAGGCCCGGGACCGGGGTTTCCCCCTACTCTTATCGATAAATCCCAAGGGTTCTTTATCCTGCATACCACTATAGACAGTAGTACACAGCGCCCGGCCTTGTTACGCAGTTGGGCAGCACTGCAGAGTCACTAAAGAATCACAATTGTAATTCACAATCATAACGCCCGTGGCCTGATCGGGTCTCGAACCCGAGACTTCGACCTCCACGGTCGGCATAGGATTGTAGACAGCCGGTTTAATCCACTGAACTATTCGGTCGAGGATCGATGAGATATAGCAATAGTATAGGATTGAGGAGACACAGATGTCGGGTATTATTCAATTTGACGAGATGCTTATATATCCTTTGTTATGGTCCTGCGGCAGAGAGTTGCGATGGTTTTGACGATTAGTGAGAAAATTTCAGGAGCAGAAATTCAAAAGACGCCTAGGCTGTCATAACTCTCTCTCTCACTATAGGGGATGTGCGTTTATTCGGAAAAATATGAAATGATGAATATAATACAAATGCAAGTGAATGGAGACCTGGCTAAGGCCCGTGAGGGGCCGCTGGCGCTCTGGCCACCTTGAAATGAGTGACAAGCAAGCTGTGGACTCCCTCAGAATGCGAGAAAACTGTGTTGCAACAGCGTGGTTGCTTCGAACAGAGCAGGTAACCTATACTCACAAGCTCACTTTCTTTCCCAGGCCCTGTATGGGGTGCATGTGCTTGGAGTGAGGGGTGTTGGCCACTCTCTTATTGATTGCAGGTAAGTAAGTAGGGGCACGAGGCGTCTTCAAGTCCACGGTAAACTGGCTCCGATTGCTCGACTTCCACTCTAAAATTGGGAACAACTTCCTGTCGGCAGTGCAAAAGAAGAAAGACATATCAGAATTATGGCGACTGCATATATACATCCTGAAATACCTCAAAAATTAAATTAATCGATTTACCTGTTGTTGCTGATTGCTGCAGATGACGGTTTGTCAAGAGGTAAAAGGTCCCTGGTCCGGTCTACGATGAGTCGGCTGTGGTCAGCCATTTCTGACCTTATGACAGATGTATTTTGCTCATTGTCCAAGTGAGAGATCCGTTGGTGGATTAAAATGATCCAGAATAAATCTAACATCAAAGAGAGTAATCCCAAAACGGGTGAGTTCAAAGTAGGTCTTGTTCCTATTTACGTTAGGGAATACGGTTAAACTACTTTGTCTACATGAATTCTCATCAGAAAAGTATCTAATATTTACTTTTATAAGTGTGTAGTCGCTGTATTAATACCACATAAGAGTTAGGTGAGTGGTCTTCTGCAAAATGGTTTCTCGTTTGTTTAGCTCCAGGGGGATTTGTGATCAAATTTAGTGCACTGATCAATGATTTTTTGGCTTAGTATGTTCTATAAAACATTGCAGGTTTACCGTGAAAATCCAACAATTCTGGTCAAATGAACATATCATAATAGCTTACTGTCTCATTCTATTAAAGAGGAGAAAAGGAACTTTAATGCAGAACATTTACTCCCCCGTCTACCTGAAGAAAAAAAAAGAGGAAAAAGAAAAGAAGTTAAAAAAACCCAAAAAACAACTAGGCAAAAGAGAAAAAAATCCTAGAAAAACCCCAGAAAAACCCCAGAAAAAAAAGAAGAAAAAAAAAGAAGAAAAAAAGAAGAAAAAAAAAAAAAAGAGAAAAGAGAAAAGAGAAAAGAGGGCGGGAAGTTGATCATCCAATCATTGATTAGCATAGCGAACAAGAAGTCCTTTCTGGGTGAAGAGATTCCGATACAAAAGATTTCGTAGACGACAAACTAGGCAAAGACATTGACACATGAAGTAGGTATCGATTATCTGAGTACATAAAAGCCTACTTAACGATAGCTCGGTGTCTTTTACGGTGAGCGACGTCAAGCACCGACGCCATATCCCATCATTCACCAGGACAAAAGATCAGAGATTTGTCCTTGGCATCGTTGTAAATTCGAGCGATATCTCTTGTGGATCACAAGTACTTGGATTATTCATAGAAGCTAGGCGAGCGTAGATCCCGATGTGACACTCACAATGTGATCGATCTCATCATTCGACAACTTTGCACTCATGTTGGCATAATAACACAAGGTGTAACAAAGGCTGGAATATGTAGTTACATTATGGAATTAGCGGCATTGGTGGCATTGACCAAAATATTGAGTTTTATATAAGCTAAAGTTTTTTTCATGACATAATAGCATTCTGCTCCAAAAAATGTTGAAAATGCCACTCAAAGATAGAACGCTTGAAAGGGATGTGCCGCTGGTTACTGTAGCAACAGGTCGCCAACAGCATGAGTGAAAAGTTTGTGGAGTTTGAAATCGAAAAACGAATTCAAAAGGATTTCATAATAATTGAGAAAATATCTAATGCTCGATCGGTACGAACGAGTCAGAGTAAAAAAGGTTTAGCACTCTAAATATGAGACCTGCAGATCGATGGCCATCTCGAAACAGGAAAAAGAACGAAATTGACGCATATCGTGCGAGGGCGTCGTCATTGGAACCAATGGATCGGAATCTCGAGAGAGAAAACCTCGATTTTAATCCATACATCGGTGTCATCGTCTAACTAACGCATGGAAGTATCATCATCATTACCATTCATCGTAATTATATACTTAAATCCATCGCAGTATTGGGTCATCAAAATCTTGGTTCCTGTTCAGCGTGACTAAGTCGCACACTGCAGGCCACAAATTTAATATCATTTGACATTTAACCCTCTGTGCATTCTATTAGCATCAATTAACAACAATGGAACTTGAAATGGTGCTGAGCCCACATTATATTTTGGTGGAATGGATGCATTCAATATGCTGCTCAGTTTTGTGGTTGACAATGCCACAACCCAATAGCCCGTCAGTGGCAAGGGTGGAAGCCAGACCAGAAGCCACCATGCAGCGGATCGATCTTTAATTGCACCGTTTTTTTTTTTTTTTTTTTTTTGCAATTGGGAAGTAGGTTGAAGAAGCTTAGTCGTGTCTCACCTATGAGGCTATAATTAATTATATCCTGTGAATTTTGCACTAACTCAATTATAATGAATTATAATGTTGAACGCATTTCACTCATTCTATCACCTCACCACAAATTTCGATTTAATTTTAGACTGGTGACATTTTGTAAGATGTGCATTAGACAGCAGTTATGTCTAAGTCAAACCTTCAATCCAGGTTTCTTGGTTACCATAGAGACAATCGATTAAGCGTAGCCAATCATTATAGAATAGGTAACAAACTGTAAAAATGGGGCTTGGATCGCTATATCACCAATTTCAGACGAAAGAAATACCGGATAACACGATTCCATTTAAACGAGGCTGATCTTTCAATAACCTTACAGGTAGATAGATGTAACATGTATAAACCGTATAGGTCATTGATCTCTGAATCCAGGGTTCAATTAAGGCAAGGTTTCCAAGAACTTTGGGATCATTGTCAGTTGAGTGACGTCTCTCACGCAAGGCACAACAAGAGACCCAGCGACATCTGACGAATGACACCACATTCTGTGTAATAAATCAAATGCCACAAGGTAAATATTGCGTAATATCCCGCGATCAATTTCAGCTTCCGCTTTATTTTTTGTCTCACTATTTTCTCCGTCCTTTTCTGGTCCTTATTACTATTATTATTATTATTATTATTATTATTATTATTATTATTATTATTATTATTATTATTATTATTATTATTATTATTATTATTATTATTAAATATAGGGTGAGTAGCTGCCCCTTTGTCGTGGGCTTCTAAATGTAAGGCCGCACAACTTGGATTCCTATAGCACAAGATGTCTTGATTTCCACTGGACTGTTATGTAATACTGTTCTCACTTTTGCTCACTCAATTGAATGTGATCCAACTGATCCACGTTGTGTCAAATGGCATCCCTCCCTCTCAGCGCGTGCCTGCATGATTTAGCGAACCTCGCCCCTGGTTCGGTTGATAAATCTGTTGCACTGAGGAGTCAGAAATCACGACGCAACGAAACGATGACGTAATCGGAGGAGATGAATTGTACACAGCAGAAGAACGCAAAGGTTGCTTTGATGTCACGAGCAGCAATCGAACGAAGAGAAATAGGAGCACGAGTAGCACGTGGAAGGGGAATATTGGAGTTGATGGACGAGATAAAGAGAGACATGATTATTGATACCATTCTACGAAATGAGTTCATGTTGGAGGTACACTTGTCAACTGCCAAGTTGGCAGATACCACAAAAATAGTCTGATAATTATAAATGGTGTTAGCATATTCTGTGTCTGTTTGTGGGACTGGAACTCATCTCAATGCCTGGTTTCTGGTTAAATGAATTAAGTAGAAGCAAAATGGAACATACAACGCAATAAATCGATCATAAAATTAATAATGGACTACACCAATAAAAACAGCGGCATAAAAGTTAATCTCGTCTGTGGGACAATGGATGATATTTATCTTTATGTCCTGAATGACCGAGTGTTACACTTGCTTGGTAATGATTAGGGCATCCGGGTTTTGTCAATGTCACCAGCACTGTTAATTTCGGTCTGTTTGACTTCCATTTTAGGCTTGTCATTCACTTTGGACACACGTTGGCTAATTATATGATTGATTTTGACGAGATGGAAACATGCCTCTGTTTATTGCACAAGTCTGGGGTTTCCGCTTGTGTCGACGTATGTTCCATGTCAATAGACCTCACAGTTTCGCGAAATGAGTTATGCATCAAGGAATGAGTTACCTTTTCCTTGTCGCGTAGGATTTCACAGCCGGCATAAATGTTTAAGAGCACATTTTATTTATGAGGATACGTATCCAGGACAGAGTTTACGACCAATTAGATCGAAAGGGGTATTTTTATATTTCTTCTCAATTCAGTAATTCAATATCTCCTTCAATTTTCTCATCTCCTGTTGTGCGGATCTTAGCCACATATCGGACTCAAAATCTAACTGACAAACATTGTAGCTGTTGACAAAAGAATATTGGCAACCGATCAAGATATTTACCCCACACACTGCAACCATTGATTTTCTCGAATCTTACTGGGACGAACACCCCTTTGCCACGTGCGATGTGCAAGCCCCGTTTGTATGCAGTTCGTACGCGTGCGTTTTGACCACGGGGCAAAGAACAATGGTTTTATTGGACAACATCAAAAATATTGAAAAAATCACATAAAAGCTTATAAATAATGAGAGCATGTGTTTTGAGTCAGTTTCACAATAGTCGTAGAAATAAACAGCAGAATTTCAAGTATCCACACGCGTGCTGTACGGATAGGCGTTGTGGTGTTCAGCATAGGCACCCGTTGCAGGATCGACAGGCAGACCGGACCCGTAGTCACCGGCCGCTCCGTAATACTCATTGTTCGCAGTGTCGTACTGAGGTGGCTGCTGCTCGTACTGGCTATAGTCGTAGTGGTAAGCTTCGTTGTTATACGTGGTCGATGGGTACTGCATGCTCTGCCGGCTGCTTAAGGAAACCGAAGCCATGGCGCCGGTACTACCACCTCGGTGTGGCCGCGGTCTTTGATGATGTTGCTGTTGCTGTTGCTGTTGCTGTTGTTGTTGTTGTTTCTTTTGCTGTTTGCGTCGTTTCTCCAGCAGGCGTCTGGCTTTCCTTTTCAGGAACCAAGTGCACACGACACCAATGAAGCTGACGAGGGCGCCGAACGACAGTACCGCCACGCCTAAAGCCTGCTTCGGGTGCTCAGCGACATTCTTTGGAACTCCGAACGCAGCGAGGAGAACGATGCCCGCGATGATGATGAAGAAACCGATGGCGAGGATGACAAGGCCAGGCAGCGATGACGACGAGATTGACACGGGTGCCTGGTCGGCTGCCCTGGATTGGTAGCGGCGAGTGTCCAACGCCATGAAGCCGGTTACGGGATGGTCACCTGAGGAAGAGGTTTCATATGATTGGCCTCCTCTGTCAATCTCATATAGATACGACTTCCACTCTGTGTATCTGTGCCTGTATGACAGGAAACCTTTCCTTTAGATGGCTTAGCCATAAGCCCCTTACAATCCCTACGGAGTTGCAATCACTCGGGGTAATTCGTGTGTTTGATCAGAAAGATCCATGGATTAATTGTGAATTGCTATTCCATGAAAAGATATTTCACTTTAGGACTTAAATTTGGATGCATTACATAATCTGCGTGGTAAGAACGTATTCTGATGAGAATGACCTCACACTGTTCGTGATTCGTCTGAATGACCTATTTTTTAGATCACCGTGCACCCTTCTTTTTCACTCTCTTTTTCATTGATTGATTTCAGCCTCATGATCCACAGAACTGGAGACATTTGTCGATGATTGTGCGTCTCTTTGGGACGAGGATTTTGCCTGAATCAAAAGCGCAGCCGACTTAAAAGATGAGCTTCGATTGTTCGATATCGACAAGGAAACGGCCCTCTCTTACTTGAAACCACCCCATGCATTCAATACTCGCACTTAAGCCCCATAGGAGAAACACTTGTACATGTACATGCATGTTTTGGGGTACACTACAAGACCGATTTCACCATAACCGATTTCGCAATGAACACATTACCATTTTATTTTTCCACTTCATTTTTTTGGGCCATCTTTGAAGTTAAGTAGCAATTCTTATGCATTTAAAAATGCTATTGTTCTCATCGATTTGAAAAAAAAAAAAACAAAAAAAAAAAAAACAACACAAAACACCATGAAACTGCTTCCTATGATGAAACTCACAACCGAAAACTTCTTACATCACGTCCTCGCCATTTCATAGAAGCCTTGTGGCAACATATAACTCATAAACTATTCAAGTCAGTCCGCAAAAAAAAAAAAAAGAAAAAAAAAGAAAGTACATCAATCCGTTCACAAACAGCATACAGTAATTAAGAGAGCTTTCTGTGTCGCAGCTATGCTTACATAATTCATGGCTCTGAGTAATGCTAGCAATCATTGTCACCGTGAACAACACTGATCCAGAATAAATGTTGATGAGCTTCTGATCGAAGGGCAAATACAAAGAGCGGAAACGGGTCATGGTATCGACTCTCTTTTTCTTCTCACCAAAATGCTTTGTTTAAGAGAAATTTCTCATCTTGGATATTTCATATTCCAACTTATATATATTTAATTACGTTTATTTTTCACCTGAACTATATAGTCTCTATACTAGAGTTGATTGGGCAGTACTGTGTTGCGTTGACAGCGCTTAGTTGAAGTGATCAATTTATTATAACAGGTATATCGTAGATTGTTGAAAAAAGCTAATTAGCTAAAGAGGAATCGGTCGCAAGAATCAGGGTACTCTCTAGGGTGCTGCATTGTTTGCTTGACCAACGAGCTCTAAGTGCTCACTTAAGCTACATTGGGCAATTATTTATTGTGTGCGAAAGGAAAGGAAATTGGTGTTTTACGGCACACCAACACTAACGTGTGTTATACGGTGCCAAAATTTTGTGTGCAAAATGACCCAATCATTTTATTGGTTATCAGACAATTTCCACGGAAAGTTACCTTAAAATTTGCATTTAAAGAATCCTTCAAACATGTTTCAATATTGTGATGTCACAAAATATTGAACGCAGACGTAACTTTATCTGAAAATTGCCAATATGCAATTCACGTGTATCACCATCCCGTTTTAATAAACTATATTAGAAATACATCAAACAAACAGCCCACCTTTTCACAGAAGTTAGTCCTGATGTTTGGTTCATGGCATTTGCATTCAGCTTCTCATCGTATCCTCTGCTCGGTTGGATCTGCAGGCGAGTGTTACATGCAGCCAGTGGCACCGCGTGTAAGCAGCAGAAATCGAAGGGTGCCGCTTGAAAGCCTCCTGTCCGACGCCAGTGCATCCATTGACGAATCTTGAGATCTATCACAGCTATAGACAACTGTAAATGGTTCTTGCTTTGATTTCTTCGGATAAATAACCTGTAAAAATACAAGAAGAGAAAGGACAGCGCATATACTGTTCACCCAGACACCAGAGGGTTTTATGCATGGTTGCTTTCATGGGTTGCAACACCTTCGCCAATAATATAATCATAGTGTCACACCAGTTATAATCAAACCAGTCTACGTCGGTTCATTTACAGCTTTTGTACATTCGATATCGTAAGCTGTGGGCGACGGAAGTCCGTCGAATTTGGCCCGAATGAGAAAGAATACGGCTAAATAGCTTGTTATCATAGAAAGAACTGGGTTATTGGTTGTCACACAAGTCACATAACCACCTATATGTATTGCATAGTTATTGGTAAGTTTGCTTTCTGAGAAACGCTATCCATACTTTCGTTCCTACTTTCAACTTCAAACGACAGGATAGATTGGTGAAGTGCATGCAGGTTATTTGTTGTTATCTAGGAAGTTGTAGCTGTGAAAACAAGGCCAAAGTAAAACACACACCTGCGATAAATTACGATAACGTGTTCAATCTGTAGACCGACAGAAACTTTATCAAGGAAAAAAAAAAAAAAGAAAAAAAAAAAAAATGATGTAGACATTGTTGAGAATACATCCACCAATTGATATTAGGAAAATCCATCTCTCCACCAGTACAGGAAGTGCTCAATCTGAGTGTCTGAGTGCTCAGGAGTGAATGCGATATATTTTTTGGGGGGACTGTGATGCATGTTATATGTACTAAAAACGCGTAATAAATGCACGAATAAGAGGCACATTAATGCGCAGTTTAGAAGCCAGTAATTATCCTGCAGATTCGCAAACATAGTCGCAGAGACGCAGACTATCCTCATCGATTTCACCATTAATCACAGAAATTGTCACGTGATGCGCTGATCACTTTACTTGGCAATCTGCATTACCGCTTAAAAGGTCGACCAGAAGTCGGGTAGATTTATGTGGATTTCTCTGAAAGTAATCACCCATCCCAGGATCAAGTCTTTCATCAAACCGTTCAATACCCGATCAGAGTTGAAAGCTACATACAAAGGATTTGCGAAGATCCAACGAGCACTGAATGCCAGACTCATTGATCCGTCGGGGCAAGCGCCAAGGTCATCCCAGTCATTTCCTTATTATGCGTGCGACGATTGGATCCTGATTGGTAAAAATAAACAAATGAAAAGGGAGATTGACAAGCGAGGCCAGGTGTCCATTTCCGAGGACACCTCTTTTGTATTCATCAGTTATCGGCGGACTATTCCGTAGATAGCATTTTTTAAAACAGTCTTAGTGATATTTATTGCACGGTGATCCACATTTATCAAACAGCTATCAAAATTGTATGCATCTGAGCTATCTGGTGAATTATGCTATGAGGTGAACTGTAGTATATATGTCCTAAAATACCTCTTCTTCTACGCCTGACTGAGAGTTATTTCCTGAACACCAGATTTTCCTTGATCAAAACTGTTTACACACAAACCTTATACTGTTCTCTCATTTATGTACATCGATGGAACAAAGAAATGCTAAAATTCTCTTAAAAACATTGAACTATATAGGGTAATCTAAGATATTAACAGCACATGACATGTGGAACTATCGAAACATTTCTCAGATATTTTCAGCCTCGCCAATTCTGGCGGAGCTACACGTATATTGTTTACGGATATAAAAAGAATAGACTACAAAGTAATTATCCTTTAATCATACAAGTCAATTCACAAAAGTTTTGCACCTTCGTGCACCAAGGATTTGATTGATTTACCAAAACTGTGCCCCGCGAACAAAGGAAATGCTGCAAGGGATCCGTTTGGAAGGCGCCTTTTTATGATCTTGAATTCTTGAAGTTTTTGTGATAGTCTCGTTGGGAAGATTTACGTAACATGAGGTAACTGAAGTTTGTTAACCTTGTGCTATTATATGGTGTAACTAAACTTTGTATATACATGTAGTGCAATTTTATACTTTAGTTTTTGGTCCCTCCGAAACTCTAGCAATATTCATTTGGTCTGCCGAGTCCAGTGCTCATCATTCTGCGGTTGCGTTATTAAAGCCAGTATTATGTAACTAAGGATTTTGTCCTTGGTTACATCTCGTGAGATTAGCTTCAAATGGAATTATCTAGGGCTTTGTTAGTTGTACCGAAATATAATTATGTTGACAAACATTAGATACACGCTGCCATCATAGATTGCTAGGATTCTTTAAATTACACACTAATTTGTTCCACCCACAGAAAAATAATTGACATAACGACCAAATATCCTTGAATCATTAAATGCCGGGAGGATACAGGAGAAAATGCTGAGTCAACTCTTCTCTGATTGATCGGAGCATTAGCGAGCGCATTGTTTTGTGTTTAATGTCAACATTAGATATATTACGCGGCATTGAAGCTCGCATTGATCATTCGATATCTTTCTTGGGAACAGAACCGACCCGTCTTCAGTAAATAGGTGGGCGATTATTCCTTGTAGATTGACACTGAGACAAAGACATCGATTCATGCACCCTTGGGTGAAAACGAGGTTTGATGCTTGTTGCGAAATTACCGACTTTATTGTCCTGCATGGTTATAATATTATAAGTTTGAAAATCGAAATCTTGTGCTCATCAGTTTTAAAAGTTACATAATTTCAGGATCTCATTTTAACCGTTAACTAGTGATCGGAGACATCATCCGTTAAATAGAACTTTTCTAAACCTCAAGTCTGGGCAGCTGACGTTTTCGATTTGGTAGTTTTTATTTTGAGCATGGTATAAAATACTAAAAGAGTGGGAATGTTGTTCTACAATTGCCACATCATGTGATTCTTTAAAAACATTCGAATAGTTTTAATTATGAATATATCTTGAATCAGAGTTTTGTTTTTGTTTTTTTTTTTTAATGGCGATTTCCTGTCTTCTAGTTGATAGATTTGTTGGTTGAAAATAAGTGCAAAACACACAGCCTGGCGCTGGAAGACGCCCCCTTTCATGCGCTCATCATAAACATTTCCGTTCTTGAGGCTTCAAAGCAATGATTAGCAATCATCTCTCTCGGACAGAGACCACCATCTATACTTTGAGACGCAGTTGACAGTCGCTTATCGACTTCATATTTTTGTCCCCTGACAAAAAGGCTGTGCAGTTTGAGACGTCGATTTCATCGTGAAATGAACGCATAAAGGCCTATGATCTGTCACCGACGCGTCGAAGCAACCTGACCGTCGATGCATCGACCACAGACCTAGTAGCAGTTAGACCACGCATGGGCCTCGAAACCCCGGCACGCAATCAAGCGTATTGGTAAAGCGGCGGAAAAGGGGTGCGGAGGCATTTCGTTCCGCCGTTGAAGTACGGCTTGACTTAAAAGTTCTTTCATATACAAGTAGATTTTGTTGTTGTTCCAAATGCTTCGCATTATGACTTGATCCTGAAGTCTCAGAAGAAGGGAAGAGTGTTAATGTGGTTGAGTTATATATTCAAAGGAATTTTCATTTCAGAAGAAAAGTACAATAAAGACGAAAATGGTGGAGATGAAGGTTATTTAGCTTTATTTGAATACTTAAATGACACGAACTATTGATTAGAAATACCTTTAAATTTCGCTAGTTATATTCACTTAGTCACAAATTAAGTTTAACAGTATTTCGACGGTAATATTGAGCCACTAACTAGTGCGGTGTGATGAATCAAGAAATGTGTGGTTAAAAGATTGAAGAAAATTGGCATATGCTTCTCCCCAGTGCATTTTACTTACTGTAGCGTAGCTTATCTTTGATAACCCTCCGCAGGGCAATAGACAGCCTTCGGATTTCAAAGCTATGTCGTTTTCATTCATCAGCTTTCAACGCCGATTCACTGGCGCCGCTAGAGGAGTGAAGAAAGTACATGTATAACATTTTCTTTTCAAAACAAAGCTCAGTGTCTCGGAAGTTGGTGATAAAATTCACATATGTAATAGCTGTTGGTCGCCAAGGATGTAAAGTTTGTTAAAGAATACATAATTATTAGAATGTACGTAATTCTAGGGTGTTGCTAAAAACCTTCCGAAACTTATTAGGTTTTAATAAGTTTCGGAAGGTTTTTAGCAACACCCGAGAATAACGTACGAATAGTGCTGGAAACCATTCATACGGTAACGTACGAATAACCACAGCCCTTAAACAAAGGCACAGTGACTTCATCTATTCAATTAATTATGCAGTGCAAAATTATCAATTAATGCCGATCAAAGTTTGTCCGAGGCTTTCCTCCAACGAACCGAATCAATGGAATAGTCATATGAGTGACCAATTAAACGGTATAGTAATTTATATGTTAATCAATGGATTATGTCGTTACAAGACGGCATTTTAATGTTTTAACATCGTTGGGTCAGAGCAAGACTATTTAGAGTCAAAATCCAACTGAAACAGGGGGATTAACAAACATTGCGTTGGTGTTGTTAAGCATGCCCTCTCATGCGAGGGAGCATGAATTCTCGGTCACTCATCTGCAACCACTTTCAGACTCAATGAATGCTCACATGCATGCATATTTAGCCCCGCCTAAATGTTTATAGTCTTAAACTCGATGCTTCGACGGTCAGTTTGCTTCGATGCGTCGGTGACAGATCATAGGCCTTTAAGTGGTGTTATTTTACCGAAAACAAAGAGGTCGCTTCGACCATAAAACGGAACAGAACTGGAAATTGTACTATGCATGTAACGAAATTTCACATAATTTGAACTCAAAATTGTAGAGTTGGTTTTTGCGCGGAACTTTGATCACCTCTTTAGCAATACACGTAGGTCGTATACTGGAAGATTTCACCATATGTGATCAATACTAATCATCGACTGACTTCGGGTGCATGGCATCGGAACATAAGTTTCTGGTTCAAAATCCATGGTCTTCATGTTTTCCTTCTTGCGAGGTACAGAACTTGAAATAGTTTAAAATGTCATGTCGATGTGGTATCGGTTAAGGATGTGTCTAGCAGAAAAATGGCGGCTTCTTTGCCAATGGATGCAATGGACACATCGACCTCCGGTCACGTTTCCTTAATTGGGACATTAATCAGTTAATATTCCTTTGTACTTTCAGACTTTCTGGTTAATTAACTAATGGCAAGGATGAACTCATTGCTTCGGGTCCATTAAGACAAATCATGTGCATTGAGGAACACTACATTTTCGGCGGAACTAAAATTTGGCGGGGTTCATAGTTGAATTCGCGGAATCAAATTTTCCCTTGGTTAGATTAAATTGGTCCTAATTATTATAGCATTAGATCACCCTTTCCACGAAATCGAATTTCCGCGGTCCCGCGAAACCCACGAAAATTGATTTCACAATTGATTATCACTCTAAAATGCACCTGTTGATTCCAGGAAAATCCTTCACCGTCATCATAAAAATGCCTCCACTAAAAGTGAACGAAACAGTAATTAAGGGACATGTTATCAATAAATTTCTCCAAATCAATTAACATGAAAAGGACGAATAAAACTGCCACCACGAAATCGAAGTCTCGCGACGTGTGCTCAGACTGGATTTGCTGAATTATGAAAACCTTGATGTTATATGTTAATTATTTTATTATGTTAATTTTTAAATGGCTGATGTTAACCATGTTTAAAGTAAGAGGTACCACGAGAGAGAGAGAGAGAGAGAGAGAGAGAGAGAGAGAGATCGAATTCGATGAATCTCAAATGAGAAAATGCTTTTGAGGAAACGATCAATGATTATAATGGGTTTGAAGGGCGTGTTGACAACAGGAGTCCGTGCTGCAAGAAAGGACCGAGATCGAGAGCATCGAGGTCGTCGTTCCACCGTGGGATACTCGCTTTGGATTAATGCTCCAACACAAGCTATTGTCAATTTGTCAATGTCAGCGAGCTGAAAGCCGATTACAGCAGCCAAGTGCTCCTTGGCAATTTTGTGCCCTTTTTAAACGGTGTAAGAGTGTTTTCATGCTTGATTCTTCGTTAAGTCTGTTCTTGCTTTTGTCCCGTGCTATATATATTGATATATAGAAATAAATTCCTGATGCTGATAACTAACCATTTGAGCTAGACGAGCGCGCTACCACTGCGCCATCGCGGCCCGTATATATACATGTATATAGTAGGATGATCGGGAGCAGTTAGCTAACAGCTCCGATGACATGCACACGTGTGTCTGGGTAACGGTCGGATGCAGTTGGCCTAACGGGTGCAGACCGACGTCTGTTTGTTTTCTAACGGTACAGATATGAGAATAGTGTGCCCGTGCAGGCAATTACATGTCAATAGTAGAGGACGATCTTGTGGATTTCATTATTTGGGAAAGGTCATATTTGCAAGACAATATGTTAATCAGCTAATGTGTCTGTTCATATAAATGACCTGCAGGTGCAGTTTGTAGATTAAACAAGACGACAGAGGTAAACAGTGTCTTATTATTGCATGGTTGACAGTCATGTCAATGTGCCACATTAGAAATGCATGAATTGACGAACACATGAGCACTGGAAGATCTCAAAAATAGGGGATTTTATTGGCATTTAAAGCTACAAATTCATTTCAATTGGGCACATAATGATAAACATTAAAATTCTTAAAGCATAATTTAAATTGAAACTAAAATATTAAGATAATAAAAAGTTATACTGGAATGAATGACAAGTCTCAATAAAAACATTAAAACCAGATCTCATAAAGGGAAAACTCATTTCTATGAATGCAGGCTAAAAATGTAAAAAAATAGAAGTTAATATTGTGACATAAAATTCTGACCAAAAAAAAAAACCCGGCTGAGCGGCTTGTGACAGAACAGGACCTTACTGGACCAAAATCTGTTTGCCCTCTTTCTTGTTGCCTTTCTCAGCGCAGTAGTTCAAAGCGACGATGCAGAAGAGCAGCAACAACACGACGACCACAGCCAACAGCAAAAACAGAGCGGTTTCAGCCTGCGAAGAGAGAACATTAATCATAACGCATGGCAGGCCGCTCTGTCGAAATCATAACGCACCAATAAAGGTATTGATGCAAGTTAACCAACGTTTCACGTTTACATCAGAATGCAGAACCCTTTCATAGGGGATCTTCTGTCAAGCGCGAAAAGAAGTTAAACTTGTAAACAGCAGACTTTCTAAGAGCTAACTGCTACTTTTAGAGAATTCTTGCTGGCTAAAGTGAAGATCGATTAAGCATTCACGGTTGCGAACCTGGTTATGTATGCATTTACACGTACCAATTACGCTCCTTGAGAATCATTGATAGTCTAAGTCTATTTTTTTTCTTAGTCATAAAATGTGTCTTAAATACTCGGGGTTCATTCGTGCAATGTCTCTTGAGAGACCATTTCATTTGCGCTGTATTTTAAGTAAACAACTTCATAATGGAAACACACGCGTGTGCAATTTTGCTTTCCATGTTATTTTGCTTATTGATTGCTATATAGAGAAAGTTTTAACACGAGTCTATGCCTGCTAACCAAAATATCACGATCACGATCAAGGACAAGGACACGCGCTTCTTAGAAATATATGTCTGTACTTTTTTAATAAGAGTGAAAACCCGAGGACGCGCATTTGAATACAGCAGAGTTTCTGTTTTACTAGCTAAGATTTGCATTTCAAGTTACTCAGTCGATCATATTGTTTATGACTCAGTCGATCATATTGTTTATGACATACAAACGGACGTGGTAAATCAAGATATGCATTAGATGACTCCTACCTCTTTCCAGGAGATCAGAGATGGGTTCTCATCTGCGAAAAACCACAGTCAGTCAACAGAAGCGACAATAAACAAACCGTAAAGTACTTCTAAATAAGGTTATACAAGTAAAGTACAAAGATAACAGGGCAACACACCATAGAATATATATACATAACAGGGAAACGCATATTTGAAAAAAAAAAAAAAGAAAAAAAACCAAAACATTTTATAAAACAGTAAAGATTATATTAAATCCAGGATCTTACCTCCTTCGCATTCCTTCAACTTCTCTAAAATTTTGTTGTACTGTGGAACGCACTGCTCAATCGTCCATGTCGAGTTGGCCTTTGGATACGAAGACATCTTGTCTTCGCAGTGAACTGAAAAAAAAACAACAACCCAAACAATGCACCCACAGATTATAATAGTTACGAAGGCAGCCTGCCATACAACTGAACAAACCAAAATATTGAAGATTCAGTCACTTAATTTGTGTGCTATATATGGTCGACAAGATGCTATTATCTAAGAGTTTGAGCATTATTTAATCTGCAATATCAAAGAAATACCCGATTAAGAGGAATATATTGTCATAGAACTACCTTACACTTCAATGGGTATTCGTTCATTTTTTCAGTACACGTCTTTGTTCGAAGTAAACCAGTAAACTATAATTAAGGATGAAATCGCAATTTGTTTAATCATAAATTCTCTAATTAAAAGTAAGAGCAGAGAATCACAGAGAAAAGTAAACAACTCATCTCGATTTCATAGGATTGTGATACAATGCAGAGTCACAATACTAACTTAATTAGTTTAGAATTCACAAACCTGCACAGAAGAGAGCAACTAGAATGAAGATAGCAGAATTAGCCATATCGAGGGTGTATAATCTCCTTGAATACAAACACATCCAGCAAGACTACTCCCAATATATTGAATGCAGAAAAGTAAAGACACCTT
>KB292101.1:5001-20034 GCA_000328365.1 Capitella teleta
ACCATGATTTGAAGAGACCCTTTGAATTGTGCAAAATAGCGATTGACCTCGTCAGTTTTCAGGCTTGTGTTGACTGCATAAAAATCAGCGTTGATTCTTTTTTCCAAGTCGTAGTTTGGATATATCCCTCGTATGTCTTCGATCTCGGCGGAGAGGAGGTTGGCAAATATCCTCAAATATTTGTTCTCGTTGTCTTGTGTTTTCAAGTACTGCTGGTAATCATCATGGACAAATTTGTAGAAGGGCTTTGTGGTGATTTCATCCAGCATGTTCTTCCAGACGTTAATAGTCTGCTGTTTGAGGTCATTATAGCTGTCTAATATATGTTGGGATCGAGTTTGAACATTGCTGAATTGCGTCTGAAGAGCTTGGATTAAGGTGTCAGTCGCCTCACTTGTGAAATGCTCTGCCAGCGGGGTTTTCAGAATAGTCTGATTATTGATGTAATCTTCAGATTCACTCAGAATTTGTCTAAAATGAGGCCAATGGTAATCCTCAATGGTATTGATGCTTTCCACAATGGCTAACATAGTGCCTTCTAAATCATCAAGCTTTGCATCCAAATCTGCTTCCAGTTCATCAAAAAAATCTTCATTTGCTTTCCCAAGAAGTTCTGGATTGTATATCACTCTGTCCACAAGGAGAAAAAGCCGGTAGTTGATAGCTTTACACGCACCAATCAATAAGTCTGCGCTATGCTCCAGTCTCACATCATCGCAAGTATTATTGACCAAAAGAGTATTTCCCAAATCGATGATATTTCTAAGCCCTATAGCAAAGTTGTCTAATTCCAATGAGGCTTCACCACAATATTCTATCTGGATATCATGTGTTACTGATAGATAATCAAGAGAAACCCAGGACATGTCATATCTGCGATCAATTGAAGCCCTGTATGTCAGCAATGGATCTCCAGTGTAGTACGATTCGTTGACATCCAAGAGATTCATCTTGGACACCTCAGCCAGCCATAGTCTGCCTTCCAGCTGATTCCTTTGCACTGTCCATGTCGATTTCCTGACAACGTCATCATCCTCTGCCAGAATTATGTCAAAGAGTCGTCTAGCGTCCTCATAAATGCTGTAGAAGTTCGCACAGACGTAATCAAAGTAACGCTCTTCTCGGATCTCGTACCCTCTGGCAAAGTCATACTTCATGATATAGGTGACTTTCTCCAAACCCCACGAACGATGAAAGGCCATCCTACTTTTGGTCTGGTTGATGAGTTGATGGACTCCATCTCGTGCATGACCCAATTGATTTTCAATGACCTTGAAAGCATTGGATAGAAAATCGAAAGTTGATCTCAATTTGGTAACAAAACGTTGGTTTGTTTCC
Organism: Capitella teleta; assembly: GCA_000328365.1. Classification (NCBI taxonomy): domain Eukaryota; kingdom Metazoa; phylum Annelida; class Polychaeta; family Capitellidae; genus Capitella; species Capitella teleta. The sequence goes on from KB292101.1 coordinate 6,340, forward strand.
ACTTTCTCAGTTTCTACTCGCTCAGACGCCTCCCTGGCCGAGATGAACTTAATGCTTAGCTGACTAACAAAATCATTATGTAGGAGGGTGTCCAGATCAAAGTTGGACAAAGAAGAATAAGAGATGGTGGAGTCATAGGTGACCACAGTGCATGGTACTGGACAAACAGGACACTCGGCAGAAGCGTCATCTTCCCCTTGGCCTCCTTCAGTTTGCTCGTGGTGTTCTTCTGTGCCATTCAAATGATCGCCGTTCCTTTCCTCTGCCTTGCCTTCCTTCTCGTGATGTCCCTCCTCCTCCTTCTTTTCCTCATTCTCCTCCTCTTCTTCCTCCTCTTTTCTCTCCTCATGGTCAGCCTGTCCTTCTCTGTGATCATCGTTGTGGACATGAGTTTCTACAAAGCAACAAAGAATAATAATTTGTACACAGAGTATCGAGATAAATTTTATTATGGATTTGAATATTCAGAGTGGTTGAGCTTGGCCCATTGACTTCTCATGTAAGACACTTAATTGCACTATGGTTGTATTATGGTTAATGACATTCTGACCGACTTGCTCTTGAATGTTTTGAAAATGTAAAAGTAGACATCGATTGTTGATGGCTAAATTTGGTGGGATGCTATTTCTATCTTGTTTAGGTCGATCGCTGCTGCGTTTTAAAGGTGCATACAAAAGAGACATGACAACCTTTGTCATCCCCACAGACAACTGGGAGCTTTTTGCAGGGGACAGAGGGAAGTGGAAGTTTGTGCTTCACTCTGGTGTAAAAGCTATGTTAACTAAAAGACACAATCTCTGGGAGAAGAGACAACAGAACAGAAAAAGGTTGCCCCACATGAAACTCAACTTTTAACACTGTTCAACAGTCACCAGATAAATAATTTAATCCTCACTCCTACCTTTCGTGCTTATCCGCCGAATATATATATATATATATATATATATATATATATATATATATATACCTACATTCAACCCTTTGCCACACATACTACGATATATATATATATATATATATAAAGACTGCTCACATACTCGGTGAGATACTGGAAAACGTCCCTATGTACCAAATAATTTGTACAAAAAGATAGTCACTGACCAGCTCTCTGTAAGCACTCGAAATCTTCCTGTAAGGTGCAGTAACGATGGCCTCCTACAGGGAAAAAAATAATGTGTCACTTTAATGACAAAGCAGGTGCTCTCTCACCTGTGTTAGGCATGTAGATGTCAAGGCAGCCGCACTGTGCGAGCACCCTATTCATGTGGCACTCATTCTTGCAGTTCTGCAAGGAATACTTCTTGTAGTATTCCAAGTGCATACTGTCATCACATTCTCCATAAGGATATTCTAAGTTCTGGGCCTGGAATAAAATCACAGCAGACATATAAATGACTAAATAAGAATATGTATTCTTACTGCTGTGACTTTGGCAGCCACCAAGGAATGAGAACCTGGAGGAATAGCATAGCCTTGATCTTTTACTGAGGCAATGTCTTCCGGAGCGTGCAGACTGAACTTCAGTCCCGCACCTGAGTTAGGCCCCGGCATGTACTCATACTGCTCAACGTTCAGAAGTAACCTCAGTCCTCCTTCGACACCTGTGAAGGAGAATCATAACGGACTAGGTAATGAGCACCAAGCTGAACAAACCAGTCTCAATGGCCTTCTTGCCGTTGCCTCGATTGAAGGCGTAACACAGCCCGTAGTCTGTAACATATTGACTAATATCATGAGGGCCGCAATCTTCTCCATCCCACTGACAACTAACAATACAGGTGAGTTACTTTGCATTCAACTTTCGACCTTTCTATTTACCTGACAATGAAGTCTTCCTGACTATGGGCCACAATGTTGTAGAACTCTAATTTTGAGATGTTGGCGATGGGTTCATGTTCCCAATCTATTTCAGTATCATCAGCCACATACATGTCAGTGATCAGTTGATAGGCGTCCATTTCAGCCACTTTAGACATTCTGTGAAGTAGTCAAATGGTCATGCTACGACGATCAGTGGTCTAATGGTCATGCTACGACGATCAGTGGTCAAATGGTCATGCTACGACGATCAGTGATCAAATGGTTATGCTACGACGATCAGTGGTCAAATGGTCATGCTACGACGATCAGTGGTCAAATGGTCATGCTACGACGATCAGTGGTCAAATGGTCATGCTACGACGAGCAGTGGTTAAAGTTACTTACACTGATAATAATGAATCTTTTTACTTATAAATAGTGATGGGCGAATATTGAATATGTTCGAATATCTGAAGCCAATGCTTCGAGCAGTATAATTATATCCCTCGAAGCCGAATACGAAGTCAAATATATACCCAATCGATTGCAGGAATATATTCGATCGTTACACTGACTAGTTGGTTTAACAAATTAACGTGCCTTCATATAGCTGACCAATCAAGAGCAGCTTCAACATGTGATTGGTCAGGTTTTGTCACGTGCTACGATGCCCTGCTTTCTTTTAAGCCAATAAGTATAACAATTTACAGAAGTTAGTCATGCGATACTCTCCTGATAAACATTAAGCCCCTCAGCAAACTAAATCACAAATAAGGAAGTTGTGCAATTATATGTTTGGTTGATCATTAAATCTAATTCGATTTCTAAAGTTTATCACTTCCAATGATTGCTAACTCCACTGTTTACATTTACTTCAGGACTTTACTCATGGAAGTAATTGATCAAAGCCGAAGCTTTGGAAATTATCCAATACTCAGAAGTCCAAAGTCCGAAGCCAAAGCTTCGCCCATCACTACTTCTAAAATATTTGTAAATTCACTTTATCTTCTAATGTAGTTGTACACTAGACTACTATTTAAAATTGGGAAACTGTGACCCAAGCTTGATAACCTAAATGAATTGTGGTTGCAGATCGTTACAGCAGGAAATTCGATGGTCTGATTGTAATTGATTCTGATGTTGACGGTGACTGGAAACCCGATGAAGGCGAGAACGCTGGTGGTCATCTGGTAGAAGAACGCTCCAAGACCTGCTAGAACCAGTACCACCCAGATGACTCTGAAATAACCAAAAATGGAAACTTTTGCATGAACATAAATAAACTGAAACCGAACTCAAAGCGTGCCCCTATTATTTATGTTTCATAAAGTGCTAATCTAGAAATCTTATAATCATTTCATCTCATTAAATTTTAATGGATTTCACGCTACTTACCAAACAATAATTAAGACTAATGATTAGACTCTCTAGGTTACGCTGTTTACTGGCCTGTGTATCTGTACCAAGTTAAAATGTGTTTGTCAAATAGTTGTATAATTCACAGAATGTCTTCTCGTTTTTATTGATGCTTAATTTCGATGAGGAACATTTTTTTTGGGGTCAGTACTAGTGCTCTTTTTTGGGCTTCATTGGCTAGCGCCCGTATCATCCGATTGGTTTGTGTGGAGCCGTAAAACCACATCACGCTTCACGCATCAGGGCTTCATTGGACTATTTTTTAATAATTACATCAGGTTACTAACACGTATATTTTCATTGTGTTGATGCGTTTATGAGGAAAATATTGGAGATATCAATTATTGATTATTAGTCAAAAATCGATTTTGAATTAATACTTAAACCAAGAGTCTGTCGCATTTTGACGAAATTTCGACCCCTGTTTCACTCAAAATGGTGCCAGAAGTGATCATGCAACTTTGTGGAAAATTCAGCGCTCGCTATTTTCATCTGAAAAGCTGACCTATGTGCAAGTCAATTTTGAACTTTCTGTGATAACGCGTTCTATCTTAGGCCGGGAACTTTTCGAACAACCCTCGTACATGTACCATATTGTCTTGGTTATAAGCACCAAAAAGCATCAAGCAGAAGCGAATGGGACCTGTCGATTTCAACTCCTTATCAGCGCAAAAACTGCATAAGTGAAGATTATAAGCCGTAAAACGCAATGCACTACATTTTATACCATCAGTAACTAACAGCTTTGAAATACTAAGCTGAGACTTAGACTTATGAGGCTGCCTCAAACGATATAATTATATAGATGAACATTTAAATCAATGAGCAGTCATGTAAGAAAAAGTAATCCATGCGCAGCCTTAAATCAGAGCATGCACAGCCACGCACAGCCATACACAGCAATGTACACCCACGCACAGCCATGCACAGCAATGTACAACCACGCACAGCCGCGCGCAGCGACTTAAACCATATTAATATTAGTATGTAGGTAGCTTCTTATGAGCTGTGGTATTAATGGCTGGTGTCACTCAATTTCTAATGCTGTAAACAGAATAAATGTACCAAGCATAGAGTAGGTCTATCTTTAAACAGGTAGCATCACCATCATTTGGTTCCGACTTTTTACCATTAACTTATTACATAACGCCTCAGATTTGGAATCTCTCTATTCCGACATCTGTGCCCGCACGCAACGCAGCGTAAACGACGTCAAATTGCGAGCTCATAAATATTCATGAGCTCATCGTGAAGTCATCGGTGGTACGCGAAGAATTCTCTCACAGCGACAGCATAGGTTTTGCTAAGAGATCTGCTCGACAGCAGTTCACTCGATCTACATTTAATAATGATATGGATGCGTATATGGACGATGAGAGTGGGGATGAACACGACTATCGTGGAGCGGTTCTTCTGGTAATCTAACAGATTAGAACCTGGTGTCAGCAATAACGAAGCAGAGAGAACTCAGAGAAGTGACAGTGGTGGCGATCAGAGCTGCCGCGGAGATCGAAGAGAGTCAGGGCGAGGCACGCAGCATTGGCAGCAACGATATACTCAAATACGTGGAAATCATCGAAATGCGTTGAATAGTTCGCTAACCAAAGACGATGTTTGTTTTTATTTTTTGACGAAAAAGAAAAGTCGTGTCTGATAGAATTATATAGAAGGTAGCAAAATCCAGTGACATATTCAGAAATGTTTTGATTTGATTTGCCGATAACTAGCATGCTTGCTTTTTCACAGCTTCGAGCTGCTCAGCACTGAGAGACGACTGCTATGAATTGACTTATTAATGCGATATTTCTGGGAATATTTGCCATAAAATGACCCGTTAAAAGACCTGAAATTATGATAAGAGGCTTCGCTAACTAAATGTTGATTTTTTTTTCTGAATTTAGCCCGCGCTTTTACAGAAAAACCCTGTTTGTACTCAAAAGTTAGCTCCCTCATGCAGGGAAAGATAGATATTTGCAAGCAGATCGTACCATCGACCGATGACGTGCTCGCTAAATGGCAACTCTTTCGCGGTAATGTTTGGAGCGCCTTTTACACACTTTTCACCATTACCTTTTTTTTCAAACAGAATATTTATTTGTATTGTTATGTAGATCCTCATTATGCTTAGCATGTATCATGATAACGCTAGCTCTTTATTTGAACTGACACCATACAGGTTCCTCTGGCTACGCAGTCTGTTCTTTTAAGCATTACTTAAATATTGGTCACGTGCCAACAAGCTTCCCGGTTTACAAGGGATTTTTGTGGAATGCGCGTCTACGTAGAGCGAAAGTGACATGCTCTCAACCTCTGCTTTAGCGCACTGCGCGTATAACCAAGACAATACGGTATGTGATAAAAAGAACAACTGTTTTGTGCATGTCTCTCAATGACAAGCGACTCACCTTCTGACGTTAAACGGTTGCTCCTCGGTGATTTCCCTGACTCCGTGCAGCGTCGTGTTCTGCGTGTATTCCACCAACGTCTCCTTCCAAGTCAGTTCTTTGGTACTGGGTTCCTTCAGACGATCTTTGTCATTGCTACCATTAGCAGATCCATTGTTGTCCTTGGAGAAATTACTCTCTACATCCTTGAATTTCTTTCCCATCTTGGGATTGCAAATTATAAATGTGGGGATTCACTTGCCCTATACTTTTATATATATCTCGATCTAGCCAGACTATTATTGACCTCTATTCACACGACTGAAGGTTTTGTTGAGCGGAGCGTGCGGCGCGCACATTATTTGCAATCACTTTACTTCCTCTGTCCTCTTCATTGATGTGAATCGACCACAAATAGTGTGTCATTTAAATATTCATGATAGATAAAGTGCTTCCATCCAATATTTTCCCGTGGCCCATAAATTTCAAATGCACAGTTGTTCTTGTTCTTGTTGTTCAAAATGATATATTTTCCAAATTGAAAGGAAAAAAAGGAGACATAAAAAAGAAGCAAGTGAGAAACAAGAAGAGAAGAAGACATATTTGTGTGATACATCCAGGAAAGTGAAAACATTGCACTATTTATTAAAATCGTTACATAAAACATGCAATGCTAAAAATGTGGAGGTTAGATAGAGTATCTATTCACAAGATCACACGTGGATTTGGTATCTCCCTGGAATAACTAGCTACTTTTTGATTCAGTGCACTTTCACCTATTTTCTATCATGGATATAATATTAATCGTATATCACTCCCCCATGCTAAAAAGATCGGACATTATGCCACATATTTCCAAGTAGTGTCGTTTGCCTTCTCCAAGTCAAAGAAGACGGAAAGAACGTGCTCACCATGAGCAAAACCATCACGGATGTACGTCTCTAAGGAGACCAGGTGATCCGCCGTCGATCATTGGGAACGGAATCCACTCTGACTTGGAGAAAGAAGATTATTATATTCTAAAAAAAATAGACAAGACGACCGTTTACCATTCTTTCCATGGTTTTACATAAACAGCCTGTAAGTGCAATTGGTCTGTAGTTAGTCGGAAGACTGATGTCTTTGCCCGGTTTGGGAATTGCGATAACTATCACATTCCGCCAGGCGGATGGGAACGGCTTCCCACCCCAAATACGGTTGAAAAGATTCAATGAAATCATTTTGCAGTTGATAGGCAGATGTTTAAGTAGCTTGTAATGTACATCATCAGAGCCTACTGAGGTGACTGCTTTTTAATGACATCAGTAATTCAAGGAGAGTAAAAGGAAGGTTGTATTACTCGGTGTTGTTAAAGTTAAAATTAAGTACCTTGCTTTCTGCTTTATCGTTGTACTTTTGAAACTTGTCAGTGTAATGGCTTGTTGATGAGTTAAGAGCGAACTCATCAGCCAATGCTTCGGCAATGCTCTCCTTGTCAGTGGTAGTGTTGCCGCTTCTTGTGATCAAGTGATGGATCTGGTGTCTTTTATACTCACCACTGATCTTCCGGACCATATCCCAGGTTTTCTTAACAGATGAACGTATGGTTAATTTTGATATGTAATTTTTCCATGATGCTCTTTTGCCGGCCTTAATCACCGTTGGCCGGGTGCAGATAGGCCTGCGACCCGGTATTGAGGATGGAGAGATCATTGCCAGCAATGAAATCTTCCACCACCAGACCAGATGGTCTCGGTTCCTCACTGCCCAACAACTCGCTGTGAGCATTAAAATCCCCTAGAAGCAGAAGGGGAGGAGGGAGTTGCTGGACAAGTCTGTCCAGTTCCACAAGATCGCCATGCGATCTCCCCTGAAAAGATAGATAGAACAGACAGTCAACAGTCGGTGCAGTGTCACTCGAACTGCGACTGCCTGCAGATTGGTCGTTAAAGGTATGTGCTGATGAAGAGTATCCTTTTTAACGAGGAGAACAGCACCACCAAACAGCCCTACCCTCTATTCCTAGAGTGCATTTAAAAAAAGTATTGAAACCATTCAAAGAGCAATTGTCTGAATCTGTAACTTTAAAGGGAACGAAAGAACTGGTTAAAAAGGGATTTTGAGTCGTTATTTGATGCACCAAAAGTAATTCCTATGCCTGGCCCACACAAGGAATATCATCGCTAACGATTTTCTTGGAGATATATTGCGAATTAGGCGTGACGTCAGACGCTGGGATGAAACACGAGTTCCCTATCTTTTACAATGGTCCTCGTCATATCAGCGTGTCCTGCGACTAAACCCCTGGATATTTTTTTTTTTCTTTTCGGAAATAGATAGAATAATCATTTTGCCACCAGTCAGGCGCGAAAAAAAAAAATAGTTTTCGCTATTTTTCTTATTTTAACAAGCGATTTTCTAGGACACCTACCGGATAGCTCAGTGGGTTAAACCGCAATGCCGATCAGGCCACGGGCGTTATGATTGTGAATTATAATTGTAATTCGTTATAATTGTAATTCTTCGGTGACTCTCCAGTGCTGCCCAACTGCGTAACAAGGCCGGGCACTGTGTACTACTGTTTATGGTGGTATGCAGGATAAAGAACCCTTGGGATTTATCGATAAGAGTAGGGGGGAACCCCGGTCCCGGGCCTTTTGTTCTGGCGCCCGTATCATCCGATCGGATTGGGTGGAGCCGTAAAACCTCATCACTCACTCACTCACTAGAACACCTTATTTTAACTTTTCTTATTTTAACAAGCGATTTTCTAGGACACCTACCATGGTTTCTCATCCTGAAACAGTAAAAAGGTCAGCCAGAATGCACCACGCATGCCCAATACTGACGCTTTCGTTTCGTAAACAACAAAGATGTCCTTTTATGGTGAAGATGGTCTGCTCTGATTGGCTGAAACCGATAGCTTCACGAGGGCAATGGGACCAATCACGGCAAGCCCTCAGCTGACGTTTGCCTCCTATACTTCGTAATGGAAGTCATTCTCCCATAGGCGCAACGCTAACCCCGATATTCGGAATGCATTATTTCCTTACGCTTGCATCCAGGCATGGTGTTCTTGGCACGGAATGCTATCAATTGGTGCTATGAGTCAATAGAACATCACTTAAAATTCAGTTCCCCATCCCTTTAATTTCTTGCAGACATAATACTGTTGCATCCTTTTGAGCCACGAGTGTTTTTAACTCTTGAAAATTGGCTCTGAAACCTCTACCGTTCCATTGTAAAATCGTCATCTTGTCTATTAGGAGGGGCCCTTTACAGGGCTCAGTCTCTCTTTTGTGGATTGCATCTTCCCTGGGCTCGTCAGGGAAGTGGAAGGAGGCACATCCACAGTCATGTCCTCCTCAAGAGAAAGATCAATGGCATCGGGATCTAAGACACCATATCTATTTAATCTCCGCCGCTCTGCCTGGGGCAGGCGGCCGGTGTCTTTTTTCCCTTGTCCTGAGGCGGGTGCTGGCTTCGGTGTGGGTATTGATGACGGCTTTGCAGCCAAAATCACTATTGTTTTTTCTTTGGATTTTTGCTGTTGTCGTTTAGGTTTTGGTGGTATTGTTGTTGGAGTATATATTGGAGTATATATGTTGGAGTTGTTGTCGTTGAAGTTATCAAAGTTTGGATGCCAGTACTGGCCTTCCCAGATGGTGGTGAGGGCGCCCTAGATGAGGACAGAATCTTGTCGCTCGCCATAACGTCCCCAGCACACCATTGGATGCCAGCTGACACCATTTTCTTGTTTGTCAACACCGAAGCGAAACTTGTTCTGGGGGCAGATGTTGGTCTGACACGCTGCCTTGCCTTCGAGAAGGAGATGTTCTCTGTGGTCTTGGGACGCTGGATCTCTCTCTACTCAAGCCACTTGGGGCAGTTCTTGTTAAAAGCAGTATGCTCTCCGGAACAGTTTTTTACACAGCAAACCTTTTAATTGGGTGCACTGGCGGTCATCATTGTGCTCTTCGCTTGTACACTTTGCGCCGATGGGCTTGCGTTTACATTTATTTTTATGATTGCCAAATCTGAAGCACTGGAAACATCTAAGGGGATTTGGGATGTAAGCACCCCCCTTGATGTTCAGGTAACCAGCCTTGATCTCCTTAGGTAGAACCGTTGGGGAACAGGTTTTCTTTCCTTCTTTATTGTAGTAAATTTTCTGTGCTTCTGTGACACCCTCTACAGAGAGACCTTCCACAATCTCATCCTCAGGGATGTCACGCAGTGCGAGACACCGAATGACTCCTTTTTTGTATTAAGTGTTCTGTGAGGAGTCACTTGGACAGGGGCTGTGTGGAACATTTTTAATGTTAATAGGTTTTGGATCTGATCGTCACGGCTGACGCCAACAATCAGATCACTATTCCTCAGTCTTATAATTTTTTCAACTGTTCCAATAAGCCCCTTGAGGACAAGGTGGCCAGCCATAGGCGAGACCTTGGACATTGGTTTGTATTTTTATTCAAATAGTATAGCGAAAAGTGGCTCTCATGTGATGCTAAAGAGGACCTCTGTTCATTCGAATAGTATAGCAAAAAGGTGGCTCTCGTGTGATGCTTCATAGGACCTCTGTTCATTCAAATAGTACAGCAAAAGGGTGGCTCTCATATGATGCAAAAGGGGACCTTTGATCATTCAATTAGTATAGCAAAAAGTAACTTTCGTGTGATGCTTCATAGGACCTCTTTTCATTCAAATAGTATAGCAAAAAGGTGGCTCTCATGTGATGCAAAAAGGGACCTTTGATCATTTAAATAGTATAGCAAAAAGTGGCTCTCAGGTGATGCTAAAGAGGACCTTTGTTCATTCAATTAATATAGCAAAAGTGTGATGCATAATAGGACTTTTGTGCATTCAAATAGTTTAGTAAAAACTGGCTTTCATATGATGCTAAAGAGGACCTCTGTTCATTCAAATAGTATAGTACAAGGGTGGCTCTCATGTGATGCAAAAGGGGACCTTTGTTCATTTAAATGGTATAGTGAAAAGTGGCTCTCAGGCGATACTAAAAAGGACCTCTGTTCATTCAAATAGTATTGCAAAAAATAGCTCTCATGTGATGCTTCATAGGACCTCTGTTCATTCAAATAGTATAGCAAAAAGGTGGCTTTGATGTGATGCAAAAGGGGACATTCGTTCATCTAAATAGTATAGCGAAAAGTGGCTCTCAGGTGATGCTAAAGAGGACCTCTGTTCATTCAAATAGTATAGCAAAAAATGGCTCTCATGTGATGCTTCATAGGACCTCTGTTCATTCAAATAGTATAGCAAAAGGGTGGCTCTCATGTGGTGCAAAAGGGGACCTTCGTTCATTTAAATAGTATAGCGAAAAGTGGCTCTCAGGTGATGCTGAAGAGGATTTTTGTGCTTTCAAATAGTACAGTAAAAACTGGCTTTCATGTGATGCTTCATAGGACCTCTGTTCTTTCTTTTTTTTTTTTTTTTTTTTTTTGAATTTGAATTTTATTCACAATGAACATATATAGAGTTGGCAGAGGAGAAAGATATAACATGACATGATAAAAAATACAAAAAACATTGTGAATGAAATAAGGAAAGGAGCGAGACTTGATGTCATTGTGCCCCATGTTAACTTGCAGAATAATTTTTACAATTTTAATGAACAGACAAGGGGGCAAACGTATGGGGGAAAATGTGGTGATGAATTTTGTACAAAAATATAGCACACTGGTAAATATTCAAATTTTCTATTTTTAAGATGTTTGAATGGTGGAAAAGGGGCTTCATTCAAATAGTATAGCAAAAAGGGTGGTTCTCGTGTGATGCTGAGTGAGTGAGTGAGTGAGTGAGTGAGTGAGTGAGTGAGTGATGGGGTTTTACGGCTCCACCCAAACCGTTCGGGTTATACGGGCGCCAGAACAGAAGGCCCGGGACCGGGGTTTCCCCCTACTCTTATCGATAAAACCCAAAGGTTCTTTATCCTGCATACCACCATAGACAGTAGTACACAGCGCCCGGCCTTGTTACGCAGTTGGGCAGCACTGCTGAGTCACCGAAGAATTACAATTATAACGAATTACAATTATAATTCACAATCATAACGCCCGTGGCCTGATAGGGTCTCGAACTCGGGACCTCGTCTCCCACGATCGGCATAGGATTGTAGTCAGCGGTTTAACCCACTGTGCTATTCGGTGCCCCCTCATGTGATGCTAAAGAGGATCTTTGTTCATTCAAATACCTTGTAGTTCCGTTGACTTTTGTGCAGTTAGATCAATTTCAAATGCCAATGCTATGAGCTTGAAAAAGCTTCTCACTTCTCACTTCTCACAGCTGTTAATAAAATTATAATTGTATCAGTGACATATCGGTGATTGTATTGGTTTCACATTCATCTCTGAGCCATGCATCCCATAATTTCATTTCAACAAATGCACTGTCACAACACCATTTTTTTTTTCTGGCGTGGGAGAGGAGGCGTTCTGTGTATCCACCTATGCATGCACTTAAAGGTGAATGCCCTGGCAATGCACACTTTATCATGAATGGAATCAAAAGATGAAGATCAAAAGAAACCACACAAATGGCGTCCGAGAAGCAGCAACAATCTGCAGTTCAAGGTCATCTTCTCGTAAATCATTTCCGCTTGAGGAATGTGTTTGACCTCGAATATATAACATGGTATGCTAAGCGTGCAATATCTCAGTACATTATTACTCCATAATGCACTGATATTTATCCATAATGGTCACGCTGGTTATCTATGGTCTATATATACGCGCAAAAGAAGTCATTATATAGTTGCTGTAATTTAGACAATGTTTCAATTTGAGCCGATATGGAGGCCACATCTGCTAGATCTGACAATGGGAACGATTCAGAAAGAAATAATTATGATATCACCGAAGAGTGTACGCATAGACCTAGCAACAGTTAGACCAGGCATGGGCCTCGAAACCCCGGCACGCAATCAAGCATATCGGTAAAGCGGCGGAAAAGTTGTGCAGAGGCATTTCGTTCCGCTGTTGAAGTAGGCCTTGACTTAAAGTTCTTTCATATACAAGTAGATTTTTTTTTCCAAATGCTTTGCATTATGATTTGATCCTGAAGCCTCAAAAGCAGGGAAGAGTGTTAATTGGAAGTGCATGTGGTTTGAGTTATACATTCAAAGGAATTTTCAATGCAGAAGAAAAGTCCATTAGAGACGAAAGAGGTCGAGATGAATGATATTTAGATTTATTTGAATACTTAAATGACATGAGCTATTGATTAGAAATACCTATGGATTTCGCTAGTTATATTCACTTAGTCTCAAATCAGGTTTAACAGTATTTTGACGGTACTATTGAGTCACTAAATAGTGTGTGATCAATCAAGAAATGTGTGGGTAAAAGATGGAAGGAATTTGGCATATGCTTCCCCCCAGGGCATTTTACTTACTAACTCTCTGCAGGGCAATAGACAGCCTTTGGATTTCAAAGCTATGTCGTTTTCATTCATCAGCTTTCAACGTCGATTCACTGGCGCCGCTAGAGGAGTGAAGAAAGTACATGTGTAACATTTTCTTTTCAAAACAAAGCTCAGTGTCTCTGAAGTTGGTGCTTCATTGGTGATAAATCCATAGGCCTCATTGCAATTAATTTGCAAACGATCAGATTGCCATGTCGCAACCTTACTAAGGCGCGGTGACTTTATCTATCCAATTAATTATACAGTGCAAAATTATCAATGCCGATCAAAGTTTGTCAGAGGCTTTCTTCCAACGAACCGAATCAATGGAATAGTCCTAAGAGCGACCAATTAAACGGTACAGTAATTTATATGTTAAACACTGGATTACGTCGTTACAAGACGGTATTTTTAATGCTTTAACATCGTTGAGTCGGAGCAAGACTATTTAGAGTCAAAATCCCACTGAAACAGGGGAGTAACAAAATGGGTTATCTGTTTCCTGCCAATTGCGTTGGTGTTGTTCAGCATATTGAGTCATTTGATAAAGTTCTTCTGTTTTGTATAATGACTTGCACACAATAACACCTGAAATATTATTACTGATCTAGTAATAATTAATAATTACTGAGTTACTGATCTAGTAACCACGAATGGGCCAGTGCGCCATGCTCGTCGTCTGAATGCAACAAAT